>CAXKVX010001439.1:0-65474 GCA_964058865.1 Eleocharis quinqueflora
GGCGGGACCTCTATACCAGTTAGATACACTTTCTTCTTCGGCACAATTTTTGTATCAGAGACCTCTTCATCCTTTATCTCGTTTAAATTCCAACTAGAGTATCCAGAGCTGGAGCCCGACTCTAATCCTGCATCTGAAACATAAATCTAATAACAACCTAGGTAATTCCTCATGATTATGAACAACAATGAGATTATTATGAAAACATGTGGAGCTATTAACTAAATTTTCTACGTCCTGAGGCAGAACTAAGGATAATTTAAAAAATAAATCTTGCTTTATATTTTTGCACCAAAATTCTGCTAATCTAATAATATTTAATCCTATTGAATGAAATTTTTTATACTTACTATCTCTAAAGCAAATATTATTTCTTTCTATCCATATAGTCCATAATACTACCCCCATAATAATTTCTATTATTACATTGTCTTTTAGAGGAATAGATGCTTGAACATACCATAATTCCTTAATAGTTTGTAATTGATTATAAAATCCATTATATTCAGCTATCCAATTCTATATTGTTTGTGCAACTGGACAAGTAACAAATATGTGATCAACAGTTTCTTCTAATCTACAAAATACGCAGCTAGTGTCTAAATTCATTCCTCTAGCAGCTAGACTTTGTTTAGTTAATACTTTTCCTCTCTTAACTAACCACAGAAAGATTTTAATTTTTAATGGCATTTTTGCCTCCCAAATGGAAACATATTCTTTATTTTTAACTCCTCCAAAATCTAGTCATCTATAGAAAGAATTTACTGAAAATACACCCTTGGAATCCCATTTCCAAACAATCTTATCAAAAGCATTCTTATCTAGTTTAATATTCTAAATCAGAGAGCTTAGTTGATTAAAATCACATCTAAGTCTACCAGTTAATTGTCTCCTAAACTTTAATGATTCACATAAAGGTTTTGCCAAGGCTTCTTCAACTGTTATATTAATATCAGTTGTAAATTCAAAAAGTTCAGGGAACTGAATTGCTAAAGAACAATCACCTATCCAACAGTCTATCCAAAAAATGTATTATCTCCCTTTCCTATTGTTATTTCTATGCCTAGATTTACTAAATCCTCTTCAGCTATGATCTGTTTCCAAAAAGGAGAAAATAAATTCTTGTTTGAGGTCAAGAAATATTTGTATTGAATAATGTCTTTCCATTTATTTTTATAAGTAGGATCTCTAAAATGAATAAGCCATTTTGCCAGCAATGTTTTGTTCATTTGATCTCAGTTTTAAAACTCCTAAACCCCCATTTTCTTTTGGTTTGCAAACTGTATTCCAATTTACTAATGCTAATTTTTTCTTAGTTGTACTCCCTCCTAACGATAAATTTTTTCTTCTTAATATGTCTATTCTAATCCTAATAGCTACTGGGATCTTATATACTGACATCCAATATAGAGGAACTGCTGACATAATAACATTTAATAGTGTCAATCTTCCTCATATTGATAGAAGCTTACCTTTCCATCCTTGCAACTTTTTTTTTTTCAATTTTCTCTATTAGAAATTCCCAATCTTTTATTAACAATTTTTTTCCACTAAGTGGAACACATAGATACTTAAGTGGTAGATCTCCTATTTTACATCATATTGAATCAGCTATGATAATTGTTTCCTGTTCAACTAGGTTTAATGAGATCATTTCACATTTATCATAGTTGATCTTTAAACCTCATATATCTTCAAAAGCTATTAATATCCATTTAAGATTTTCTATATATTCTAAGTTTGCTTCAAGAAATAACAAGGTATCATCTACAAAGGTTATCACCCATAAATGATGTATTTGAAGAACACACACTTCTCGTAGTAGGCAATTATGCTTTGTGGAGTTTTCTTGAAAGGTTACCAGCCACAAATGAAGCACTCAGATCATAAACACTTTTCGTAGTAGGATAAGAGGATTTGTGGTGTTTTCTTTATTGTTTACCACTCATAAATGGAGTACTCAGACATGAAGTACTCAGAGTGGTATTCTAAGCTCCTTCATGATGTTTTAGTGAAATGCTACCCCCCTTAAATGAAGTATTTGACGAACAAACACTTCTCGTAATAGGTTATGATGCATTGTGGGGTTTTCTTGAAACATTACCACCCATAAATAAAGTAATCTGATCTGAAACACTTCTCGTAATAGGATAAGATGCTTTATGGTGTTTTTTTAATGGTTCCCACCCATAAATGAAGTACTCATATCAGAAACACTAATCGTAGAAGGATAAGATGATTTGTGATGTTTTCTTGAATGGTTACCAGGCATAAATGAAGTACTCGGACATAAAGCACTTAGAGGGAGTTTTTTATGCTTCTTCGTGGTGTTTTAATTAGTGGTTACCATCATTAAATGAAGTACTCAAAGAAGAAACACTTCTCGTAATAGGCTATGAGGCTTTGCAGAGTTTTCTTGAAACGTTACCTCCCATAAATGAAGTAATCTGATCTGAAACACTTCTCGTAATAGGATAAGATGCTTTGTGGTGTTTCTTTGATGGTTACCACCTATAAATGAAGTACCCTTATCAGAATCACTTCTCGTAAAAGGATAAGATGCTTTGTGGTGTTTTCTTGAATGGTTACCGTCCATAAATGAAGTACTCAAATCAGAAATACTAATCGTAGATGGATAAAATGATTTGTGATGTTTTCTTGAATGGTTACCACCTATAAATGAAGTACTCAGACATGAAGTACTTAGAGTGTTTTTTTATGTTTCTTCATGATATTTTAGTTAAAGGTTACCACCCTCAAATGATGTATTTGAAGAACAAACACTTCTCGTAGTAGGCTATGATGTTTTATGGGGTATTCTTGAAAAGTTCCCACCCATAAATGAAGTAATCTGATCTGAAACACTTCTCGTTGTAGGATAAGATGCTTTGTGGTGTTTTCTTTAATGGTTACCACCCATAAATGAAGTACTCATATCAGAACACTTCTCTTGGAAGGATAAGATGTTTTGTGGTGTTTTCTTGTATGGTTACCACCCACAAATGAAGTACTCAGATCATAAACACTTCACGTAGTGGGATAACATGATTTGTGTTGTTTTCTTGATTGTTTACCACCCATAAATAGAGTACTCAGACATGACACACTTAGAGTGGTATTCTATGCTTCTTCATCGTATTTTAGTGAATTGTTACTACACTTAAAAGAAGTACTCGAAGAAGAAATCCTTCTTGTAGTTGGATAAGATGATTCGTGTTGTTTTAGTGAGAGGTTAACACCCTTAAATTATTAGATTTAACACATCAACTCATCTCTTGTTTGACAATTTGCAAAACACATAAAGTACTAACCTTGCACAATTGAGTTTTGGTGAGATGCAGGTTAAAACAGGTACAATCCAATGTCAAACATGCTCATACATACCCTGCACAAGTCAAGACATGGTCTAAGCATCAAGGAAAGGCTTCAAGGCACAAGACAGAGCACAACGTTACCATAACGCTTGCCCACTCATTTTAACGAGTCATCAAGGCGTCATAATGCCTCAGGAGGAGATAGAAGGCCAAGATGCTGGAAATTCCCGAGACAAGCGTTACTTTATCGCTCCATTAAGGCGTCACAACGCCTGGCCATCCGTTATAACGCCTCAGCCATGCGTTATAACAGGTTAGGAGTTCTCTGGCCCATTTGTCAGCTACAGAAAGGCTCAAGGCGTTATAACGCCTTCCCCATGCGTTATGGACATTTCTATAATGCCAGAGGCATTTCTTCACAGATCAAGATCCCAAGAAGTGTCCAGCCTATATAAAGATTGCAGATTCGACCCAGAAGGTTATCCAAACATTCAGAAAACTTCCCATCTTGATCTGGAGAGCACTTAGGATAGCTACATATTGTCTAGTTGTCTATTTGAGATCATTCTTTGCTATTGTTTAGACTTTGGTGCACCACATTTGTGTTGTCAAGTGGTGCATCATTGTCCTTAATTGTGTTGTCAATTGGACCTTTGTAACGGTGTAGAGTGGTGTTACCCCTTGCATCGAGTTAGGAGAAGAAGATTGGCTATCTTGTGTTGGAAGAAGTCAAAGATCGTCTCCGCCCCTTTGTAAAAATATTTGGTTATAGTGTAACGGCCCGGAAGACGTTTATTCCGGGAGACTCGTGGACGTAGGCCTAAGTTTCTTTTGATCGGTTGAACCGCGTTACATACCGTGTCACTTGTGCTTGATTGCTTTCTCTTCACACACACACTCTCTCTCTTTAAGCTTTTTTTATCTCTATTTTGTGATTTGCTCTTAGACTTGCTTGTGAAATTGATTGGCTAGGTGATTAAGGTCTAAAAGAATTGAATTGAATTTTAAACGCTTCCGCATTACTACTTGACCTTTGAATTGTGCCTTTTTAGTGAAATTACACTTCACCACATTCTAACAATTGGTATCATAGCACATAGGTTCATACTTAGCCAAAATTGACCGATATGAGTCTTGAGATGAGTACGGTTGAGCCCCCTAAACTTTTCGAAATGGGAATTTTGAGCTTTGGAAAAAGACAATTCAAGATTATCATAGTGGAAATGGTCTCTTATACACACTTAACAAAGAAACTTTCTATGCTATAAAGTATTCACCCTCAAGAACCCTAGATAATAGCTATGCCTCTTATTTCATTTTGAACTTTGTTGATGAATCTTTAGGTGAAATCCTTAATTTTAATCTAGCATATGAAATGTGGAATACTCTTGAAAATACTTTTAGAGAGAATCTCTGTTCTAATGAGTATGTTTCTAGTGTAAATAATCACAAAGTTGATTTTATAATTAGTCTACAAGAGAAGGACATCACCATGGTTCAAGAGCAAGTCGATGAAGGAAGAGCAAAGGATAAAGCGAGTGATGAAATAGAAAAAATCTTATCCCAAGTGAATGAGGAGTATCTAGATGAAAGAGGAATTACAAACACATCTTCTTTCGATTCTCTAGAAGTGGTACACTTAAATTCTTTTAGTTAGGGTCTAAGTCTATGTCCAAGAATAGAAAGCCCTTGTATGATGACCAAGCATTTTCTAATGAATATGAGCTAAGAGTTAGATATGATAAAGCAAAAATGTGTTTGGATAAAAAGGAGGAAGAAATTAGTGAACTTTTGAAGAGAATTAGTGATTTAGAATCAAAGTTAAATCTTCTTGAGACTAAAAACGAAGTTGAGTCTATTTCAAAAGTTGCAACACCTTGTGCTAAAACTTGTGCATCTACATCTACTATTCGAAAGAGTGAATCATGTAAACCAAAATGTGCTCATCATGCATTTAGGTATGATATGAGGCTCTTACACAAAAAACTAGACAAAGGGAAGAACATTGCATCTTTGGGGATTGTTCATAAGAATGTAGAAATTATTAAGCCCAAGGTAATTCAAAAGTTTCATAGACATAAACCTATGGCCAATACTATTAAAATGTATCATTTTAAAAAGCCTAGAATTTTGAAAGATAAGGAGTATTATCACAAAGGGAAGCATTATGAGTACAAACATAGAACAAATTGCTCTTGCATTAGAATACCTAGGATTTCTAGTACCTCAAACATCACATGCTTTCATTGTAGTCATCAAGGTCATATGGCATTTGAATGTCATTTTAAGAAAAATAAACTTAAGGAACTTTATGTGTAGGTTCCTAAAACCCTCAAACCAAAATAGATCTTTCATTAGTATCTCAAGAGTAAAACCCTAAAGTCAAGTTTTATTTTTAAAATCAATAGTCACATATCTTTTCAAAACTTAGGTATGTTTGGCCTCATCGTACAAGGGGTTTTCTTGGATAATAGACAGTGGTTGCTCACATCACATGACCAGTAATAGACATGTCTTTAAAAGTCTTACACCATATGATGGAGGCCAAGTGATTTTCGGAAGCAATGAACGGGAAAGTAAAATCGTTGGAATCGGGTCCACTGGTAACGATCACCTAACTATTGATGAGGTTTATCTTGTTAACGGGTTGAATTTTAACTTGCTAAGTGTAGGAAAATTGTATAATTTCAGTTTTAACCTCACTTTTAATGACCAAGAGTGTTCTCTCTACCATACTAAGACAAATGAGTTAATCTATACCGGTAAAAGAGCCAAGAATGTTTATTATCTTCATATTAATCACTTTACTACCGGTGAGCTTTGTCTAAATGCTACAAGTTCCGATTCATGGTTGTGGCATCGTAGGTTGGGTCACACATCATTCAACTCACTTAAGAAACTTGTTAACCTTGAATTAGTTAGAGGCTTTTCCATATCTAAATTGAATGTTGATGCATTTGTGATGCTTGTATGAAGGGTAAGCTTACCAAAACTTGTTTTAAGCCAAAGGACCATATCTCTACCAAAAGACCATTAGAATTAATATACATGGATTTATTTGGGCCAATTAATGTACCAAGCTTGGCAAGAAAAAGATATGTTTTTGTCATTGTGGATGATTTTAGTAGGTACACGTGGGTCAACTTCTTGAGATACAAGGAAGACGTTTGTGAGTATTTCGTTGACTTTTGCTAACAAGTTGAGAACCAAAGAGAGGCCAAAATAGTCACCATTCGTAGTGACCACGGTGGTGAATTTGAAAACTCTAGGATATATGATTTTTGTGCTAAGAATGATTCTAGACATGAATTCTCCGCACCTAGAACACCTCAACAAAATGGAATAGTTGAACGTAAAAATAGAAACTTGCAAGATCAATGTTCAATGAGTACATAACTCCTAAATTCCTTTGGGCGGAAGCAGTTAATACCGCATGTAAAATAATAAATCGAGTCTATGTTAGGTCCTTGACCAATAAAACCCCTTATGAAATATTGAAAGGTTATAAGCAAAATATTTCTTACTTTAGGGTTTTTGGATCAAAATGCTTTGTACTTGACCAATCTCTAGGGTTAGGTAAGTTTGGTTCAAAGTCATTGGAAGAAATTTTTGTAGGCTACTCATCTACGAGTAGAGCTTATAGGGTATACTTACTCCATTCTAAAACCATTGTTGAGTCTATTCATGTTAAATTTGATGAAAGTTCCACTAATATTGAGAAAAAGAACAAGGATATTGTAGGTACAATCAATCTCTTGAAGATGATAGTCTTATGCAAGAAGACGTGACAAATAACGAAGTGACTCAAGGAAGAATTATTCTCAATGAAGGAGATGTTGGAGAAACTCATGGTGAAGAGATTGAGGGGGAGCAAAATGCGTTGAATGAAGAATTACCTAGAGAACTAGATGATGATGGAAGGGAAGGAAACATGCAAAGTGAAGAATCACAAGAGCAAGTAGTCTCATCAAGCAACACCGAGTATCAAATATCCGAAGTGCTTCGGAAGGTTAATTTTCATCCTTTAGATAATGTCATAGGTGATCCTAGAGTTGGAGTCACACCTCGTTCTAGGTTACATAGTATGGTTTCTCATTGTGCTTTTGTGTCACAACTTGAGCACACACATTTTAAGGAGGCTAACGAAGATCCAAATTAGATTCTTGCTATACAAGAAGAACTTATCTAATTTGAACGTAACAAGGTATGAACATTGGTACCAAAAACTCCAAACCGGACCATAATAGGAACCAAGTGGGTTTAAGGAAACAAAAAGGATGAATTTGGAAATATTGTTAGAAACAAAGCACGACTTGTTGCAAAAGGGGTTGATTATGATGAGACCTTTGCACCCGTAGCACGTTTAGAGTCCATTATGATGCTACTTGCTTATGCATCACACATGAAGTTTGTGTTATATCAAATGGATGTTAAAAGTGCATTTTTGAACGGGTTTATAAATGAAGAAGTGTATGTTTCCCAACCCAAAGGATTTGAGCACCCTTCATTCACCAATCATGTTTATAGGCTACATAAGGCTTTGTATGGTTTAAAGCAAGCTCCTAGAGCTTGGTACTCTAGACTAAGTACAATCCTAATTGAAAATGGTTTTAAGAGAGGTTTAAAAGACACAACCCTTTTCACAAAAAGAAATGTCAAGGATATTCTTTTAGTTCAAATATATGTCGATGACATTATCTTTGGGTCTACTAACTCCCTTCTTGCGAAGGAATTTTCTAATCTTATGACCAAGGAATTTGAGATGTCCATGATGGGAGAACTTACCTTCTTTCTTGGACTACAAATCAAGCAAAGTGAAGAAGGGATCTTCATCAACCAATCTAAATATGCCAAGGAATTAGTCAAACGCTTTGGCGTAGAAGAAAGCAAGCCTATGAAAACTCCCATGGCAACCAATCTTCGACTTGAAATTGATGAATGCAGAAAATGGTAGATTTCTCACTCTATCGAGCAATCATTGGAAGCCTTCTATACTTAACTGCAAGTAGACCCGACATCATGTTTGCATATGTCTTTGTGCATGATTCCAAGTATTTTCAAAAGAATCACACATGGTAGCCGTCAAGAGGATCCTACGATATGTAAAAGGTACAATCAACTTGGGAATACGGTATGATAAAACCACCAAACTTGATTTGATAGGATACACCGATGCGGACTTCGCCGGTGACCGAGTTGATAGAAAGAGTACTAGTAGAACTTGCCAATTCTTAGATGGGTCCTTAGTATCATGGTCTAGTAAAAAGCAAACCTCAGTTGCCCTTTCCACGGCGAAAGCCGAATACATAGCCGCCGGTAGTTGTTGCACCCAAATTCTATGGATGGTGCAAACTCTTAAGGATTATGATTTGAATTTCACCAAGATACCTATTATGTGTGATAACACACCATTATGATGTC
This sequence comes from Eleocharis quinqueflora, assembly GCA_964058865.1. Classification (NCBI taxonomy): domain Eukaryota; kingdom Viridiplantae; phylum Streptophyta; class Magnoliopsida; order Poales; family Cyperaceae; genus Eleocharis; species Eleocharis quinqueflora. The sequence continues at coordinate 8,736 of CAXKVX010001439.1, forward strand.
TAAGAACCCTATTGCTCATGCTAGAACCAAGCATATAGACATTAGGCACCAATTTCTTAAAGACCATGTTGAATAGGGTAGTATAGAACTTGTCTATATTGACACTAAAAATCAAGTTGCGGATATTTTCACAAAACCTCTTGATGTTAACCAACATATTGAGGTAAGATTTAAATTAGGAATGATCGAGATACCAAATTGATGTGCCTTTTGATGTTTATTGCTCTCATTGATTTTTTATTATGCCTTTTAATTCCCCTATGCTTAATTGTAAATCATATGACTTGTGCTATATTTGCAAATATTAAATCATTAAGGAGGAGTAAATTGCTTGACTTGTATAATTAAATATGTGCTAAAACTCCGAGGGAGTAAATATGTTTGAGCCTTTTGCCTTTATTTGCAAAAAGGGAGAGAATGAAAGATGTGCATCATTTGATATGCACATCTCAATTGATTTTGCAAATTGTCAAAAGGGGGAGTTTGTTGGATTTAACACATCAACTAATCTCCTGTTTGATAATTTGCAAAACACATAAAGTACTAACCTTGTACAATTGAGTTTTGGTGAGATGCATGTTAAAACAAGTACAACCCAATGTCAAACATGCTCATACATGTCCTGGACAAGTCAAGACATGGTCTAAGCATCAAGGAAAGGCTTCAAGGCACAAGATAGAGCATAACGTAACCATAACGCTTGCCCACTCGTTATAACGAGTCATCAAGGCGTCATAACGCCTCAGGAGGAGAGAGAAGGCCAAGATGCTAGAAATTCCCAAGACAAGCGTTACTATAATGCTCCAGCAAGGCGTCACAATGCTTGGCTATCCGTTATAACGCCTCAGCCATGCGTTATAACAGGTTAGGAGTTCTCTGGCCCATTTTTCAGCTGTAGAAGGGCAAGAAGGGAAAAGGCTCAAGGCTTTATAACGCCTTCCTCATGCATTATGGACATTTTTGTAACGCCAGAGGCATTTCTTCACAGATAAAGATCCCAAGAAGTGCTTAGCCTATATAAAGATTGCAGATTCGATCCAGAAGATTATCCAAACATTTAGAAAAGCTTCCCATCTGTAATTGAACCCTAAAGAGAGCCTCTTTCAAGTCTCCTCAAGATACCTAAACCTGAGAGCACTTATGATAGCTATTGTCGAGTTGTTTATTCGAGATCATTCTTTGCTATTGTTTAGCCTTTGGTGTACCACATTTGTGTTGTCAAGTGGTGCATCCATGTCCTTAATTGTGTTGTCAATTGGACCTTTGTAACGATGTAGAGAGTGGTGTTTCCCCTTGCATCGAGTTAAGAGAAGAAAATTGGCTATCTTGTGTTGGAAGAAGTCAAAGATCGTCTTCGCCCCTTTGTAAAAAACATTTGGTTATAGTGTAACGGCCCGAAAGACGTTTATTCCGGGAGACCCGTGGATGTAGGCCTAAGTTTCGTTTGATAGACCGAACCACGTTACATACCGTGTCACTTGTGCTTGATTGCTCTCTCTTCACACTCTCTCTCTTTAAGCTTTTTGATCTCTATTTTGTGATTTGCTTTTAAACTTGCTTGTGAAATTGATTGGCAAGGTGATTAAGGTCTAAAAGAATTGAATTGAATTGTAATGTAGAAATTTCTTCTCCTAACTCGTTCATAATAATATTTAATCCTATTGAATGAAATTTTTTATACTTACTATCTCTAAAGCAAAATTTATTTCTTTCTATCCATATAGTCCATAATACTACCCCCATAATAATTTCTATTATTACATTGTCTTTTAGAGGAATAGCTGCTTGAACATACCATAATTCCTTAATAGTTTGTAATTGATTATAAAATCCATTATATTCAGCTATCCAATTCTATATTGTTTGTGCAACTGGACAAGTAACAAATATGTGATCAACAGTTTCTTCTAATCTACAAAATACGCAGCTAGTGTCTAAATTCATTCCTCTAGCAGCTAGACTTTGTTTAGTTAATACTTTTCCTCTCTTAACTAACCACAGAAAGATTTTAATTTTTAATGGCATTTTTGCCTCCCAAATGGAAACATATTCTTTATTTTTAACTCCTCCAAAATCTAGTCATCTATAGAAAGAATTTACTGAAAATACACCCTTGGAATCCCATTTCCAAACAATCTTATCAAAAGCATTCTTATCTAGTTTAATATTCTAAATCAGAGAGCTTAGTTGATTAAAATCACATCTAAGTCTACCAGTTAATTGTCTCCTAAACTTTAATGATTCACATAAAGGTTTTGCCAAGGCTTCTTCAACTGTTATATTAATATCAGTTGTAAATTCAAAAAGTTCAGGGAACTGAATTGCTAAAGAACAATCACCTATCCAACAGTCTATCCAAAAAATGTATTATCTCCCTTTCCTATTGTTATTTCTATGCCTAGATTTACTAAATCCTCTTCAGCTATGATCTGTTTCCAAAAAGGAGAAAATAAATTCTTGTTTGAGGTCAAGAAATATTTGTATTGAATAATGTCTTTCCATTTATTTTTATAAGTAGGATCTCTAAAATGAATAAGCCATTTTGCCAGCAATGTTTTGTTCATTTGATCTCAGTTTTAAAACTCCTAAACCCCCATTTTCCTTTGGTTTGCAAACTGTATTCCAATTTACTAATGCTAATTTTTTCTTAGTTGTACTCCCTCCTAACGATAAATTTTTTCTTCTTAATATGTCTATTCTAATCCTAATAGCTACTGGGATCTTATATACTGACATCCAATATAGAGGAACTGCTGACATAATAACATTTAATAGTGTCAATCTTCCTTATATTGATAGAAGCTTACCTTTCCATCCTTGCAACTTTTTTTTTTTTTTTCAATTTTCTCTATTAGAAATTCCCAATCTTTTATTAACAATTTTTTTCCACTAAGTGGAACACATAGATACTTAAGTGGTAGATCTCCTATTTTACATCATATTGATTCAGCTATGATAATTGTTTCCTGTTCAACTAGGTTTAATGAGATCATTTCACATTTATCATAGTTGATCTTTAAACCTCATATATCTTCAAAAGCTATTAATATCCATTTAAGATTTTCTATATATTCTAAGTTTGCTTCAAGAAATAACAAGGTATCATCTACAAAGGTTATCACCCATAAATGATGTATTTGAAGAACACACACTTCTCGTAGTAGGCAATTATGCTTTGTGGAGTTTTCTTGAAAGGTTACCAGCCACAAATGAAGCACTCAGATCATAAACACTTTCCGTAGTAGGATAAGAGGATTTGTGGTGTTTTCTTTATTGTTTACCACTCATAAATGGAGTACTCAGACATGAAGTACTCAGAGTGGTAATCTAGGCTCCTTCGTGTTGTTTTAGTGAAATGTTACCACCCTTAAATGATGTATTTGAAGAACAAATATTTCTCGAAGTAGCTATGATGCTTTGTGGGGTATTCTTGACACGTTACCACCCGTAAATGAAGTAATCGGATATGAAACACTTCTCGTAGAAGAATAAGATGCCTTGTGGTGCTTTCTTGAATGGTTACCGCCCACAAATGAAGTACTCAGATCAGAAACACTTCCCGTAGTAGGATAAGATGATTTGTGTTGTTTTCTTGATTATTTACCACCCATAAATGGAGTACTCAGACATGAAGCACCTAGAGTTGTAATCTATGCTCCATCGTGGTGTTTTAGTGAAAGGTTACCACCCTTAAATGATGTATTTGAAGAACAAACACTTCTCGCAGTAGGCTATGATGCTTTGTGGGGTGTTAAGCACTTCTTGTAACGTTACAACCCATAAATGAAGTAATCTGATATGAAACACTTCTCGTAGTAAGATAAGATAATTTTTGGTGTTTTCTTGAATGCTTACCTCCAATGAACGGTGTACTCTGATTAGAAACACTTCTCGTAGAATGATTAGATGGTTTGTGGTGTTTTCTTGAATGGTTACCCCCCACAAATGAAGTACTCAGATCAGAAACACTTTCCGTATTAGGATAAGATGATTTGTGGTGTATTCTTGATTGTTTACCTCCCACAAATAGAGTAATCAGACATCAAGAACTCAGAGTGGTATTCTATGCTCCTTCATGATGTTTTAGTGAAGGGTTACCACCCTTAAATGAAGTATTTGAAGAACAAACACTTCTCGTAGTAGGCTATAATGCATTGTGTGGTTTTCTTGAAAAACTACCACGCATAAATTAAGTATATGATATGAAACACTTCTCGTAATAGGATAAGATGCTTTGTGATGTTTTCTTGAATGATTACCACCCATAAATGAACTACTCACATTAGAAACACTAATCATAGAAGGATAAGATGATTTGTGATGTTTCTTGAAAGGTAACCAGCCATAAATGAAGCACTTGGAGTCATTTTTATGCTTCTTCGTCGTGTTTTAATTAATGTTTACCACCATTAAATGAATTACTCGAAGAAGAAACACTTCTCGTCGTAGGCTATGAGGCTTTGCACAGTTTTCTTGAAACGTTGCCACCCATAAATGAAGTAATCTGATATGAAACACTTCTCGTAGTAGGATATGATTCTTTGTGGTGTTTTCTTTAATGATTACCACCCATAAAAAACTATGATCAGAAACACTTATCGTAGAAGGATATGATGCTTTCTGGTATTTTTTTGAATGGTTACCACCTATAAATGAAGTACTCATATCAGAACACTTCTCGTAGAAGGGTAAGATGTTTTGTGGTGTTTTCTTATATGGTTACCACCCACAAATGAAGTACTCAGATCAGAAACACTTCCCGTAGTAGGATAAGATGATTTGTGGTGTATTCTTGATTGTTTACCACCCACAATTAGAGTACTCAGACATGAAGTACTCAGAGTGGTATTCTATGCTCCTTCATGATGTTTTACCAAAGGGTTATCACACTTAAATGAAGTATTTGAAGAACAAACACTTCTCGTAGTAGGCTATGATGCATTGTGTGGTTTTCTTGAAAAACTACCACCCATAAATTAAGTATATGATCTGAAACACTTCTCATAATAGGATAAGATGATTTGTGATGTTTTCTTGAATGATTACCATCCATAAATGAACTACTCACATTAGAAGCACTAATCATAGAAGGATAAGATGATTTGTGATGTTTCTTGAATGGTAACCAGCCATAAATGAAGCACTTGGAGTCATTTTTTATGCTTCTTCGTCATGTTTTAATTAATGTTTACCACCATTAAATGAATTACTCGAAGAATAAACACTTCTCGTCGTAGGCTACGTGGCTTTGCAGAGTTTTCTTGAAACGTTGTCACCTATAAATGAATTACTCATACCAGAACACTTATCGTAGAAGGGTAAGATGTTTTGTGGTGTTTTCTTGTATGGTTACCACCCACAAATGATGTACTCAGATCAGAAACACTTGACATAGTAGAAAAGATGATTTGTTCTGTTTTCTTGATTGTTTACCACCCAAAAATGGAGCACTCAGACATGAAGCACTTATGGGGATATTCTATCATTCTTTATTTTGTTTTAGTGAATGGTTTCCACACTTAAATGAAGTACTCAGAGATGAAACCCTTCTCGTAGTAGGATATGATGCTTTGTGGTGGTTTCTTGAATGGTTACCACCAATAAAAGAAGGACTCAGACATGAAGGCCTAGAGTGGTAATCTATCTCCTTCGTGGTGTTTTAGTGAGAAGTTACCACCCATAAAGGATGTATTTGAAGAACAAACACTTCTCGTAGTAGACAATGTTGTTTTGTGGGGTTTTCTTGAAACACTACCACCCATAAATGAAGTAATCTGATCTGAAACACTTCTCGTAGAAGAATAAGATGCCTTGTGGTGTTTTCTTGAATGGTTACCGCCCCCAAATGAAGTACTCAGATCAGAAACACTTCCCGTAGTAGGATAAGATGATTTGTGTTATTTTCTTGATTATTTACCACCCATAAATGGAGTACTCAAACATGAAGCACGTAGAGTTGTAATCTGTGCTCCATCGTGGTGTTTTAGTGAAATGTTACCACCCTTAAATGATGTTTGTATTGTTTTAAGCTCTTCTCGTAGTAGGCTATGATGCTTTGTGAGGTTTTAAGCACTTCTTGTAACGTTACAACCCATAAATGAAGTAATCTGATCTGAAACACTTCTCGTAGTAAGATAAGATGATTTGTGGTGTTTTCTTGAATGCTTACCTCCAATGAACGGAGTACTCTGATTAGAAACACATCTCGTAGAAGGATAAGATGATTTGTGGTGTTTTCTTGATAGGTTACCACCCACAAATGAAGTGCTCAGATAAAAAACACTTTACGTAGTAGGATAAGATGATTTATGGTGTTCACTTGATTTTTTACCACCCACAAATAGAATACTCAGACATGAAGTACTCCGAGTGGTATTCTATTCTCCTTCGTGATGTTTAAGTGAAGGGTTACCACCCTTAAAATGAAGTATTTGAAGAACAAACACTTCTCGTAGTAGGCTATGATGCTTTGTGTGATTTTTTTGAAAAATTACCACCCATAAATGAAGTAATCTGATCTGAAACACTTCTCGTAATAGGATAAGATGCTTTGTGGTGTTTTCTTGAATGGTTACCACTCATAAATGAACTACTAAGACAAGATGCACCTAGAGTGGTAATCTAGGCTCCTTCGTGGTGTTTTAGTGAAAAGTTACCACCCATAAATGATGTATTTGAAGAACAAACATTTCTCGATGTAGCTATGAAGCTTTGTGGGGGTATTCTTGAGACGTTACCACCCGTAAATGAAGTAATATGATCTCGTTGTAGGATAAGATGCTTTGTGATATTTTTTTTAATGGTTACCACCCATAAAAAAGTACTCTGATCAGAAACACTTCTCGTAGAAGGATATGATGCTTTGTGGTGTTTTTTTGAATGATTACCACCTATAAATGAAGTACTCATATCAGAACACTTCTCGTAGATGAGTAAGATGTTTTGTGGTGTTTTCTTGTATGGTGACCACCTACAAATGAGGTACTCGGATCAGAAACACTTGACATAATAGAAAAAGAAGATTTGTGCTGTTTTCTTGATTGTTTACCACCCATAAATGGAGCACTCAGACATGAAGCACTTAAAGGGATATTCTATCATTCCTTATTGTGTTTTAGTGAATGGTTTCCACACTTAAAAGAAGTACTCAGAGAAGAAACCCTTCTCGTAGTAGGATATGATGCTTTATGGTGGTTTCTTGAATGTTTACCTCCAATAAAAGAAGGACTCAGACATGAAGGCCTAGAGTGGTAATCTATCTCCTTCGTGGTGTTTTAGTGAGAGGTTACCACCCTTAAAGGAAGTACTTGAAGAACAAACACTTCTCGTAGTAGGCAACGTTGTTTTGTGGGGTTTTCTTGAAAAGCTACCACCAATAAATGAAGTAATCTGATCTGAAACACTTCTCGTAATAGGATAAGATGCTTTGTGGTGTTTTCTTGAATGGTTACCACCCATAAATGAACTACTCAGACAAGTTGCACCTAGAGTGGTAATCTAGGCTCCTTCGTGGTGTTTTAGTGAAATGTTACCACCCATAAATGATGTATTTGAAGAATTTCTCGAAATAGCTAGCATTGTGGGTTATTCTTGATACGTTACCACCCGTAAATGAAGTAATCTGATCTGAAACACTTTTTGTTGTAGGATAAGATGCTTTGTAGTGTTTTCTTTAATGGTTACCACACATAAAAAAGTACTCTGATCAGAAACATTCTCGTAGAAGGATATGATGCTTTGTGGTGTTTTTTTGAATGGTTACCACCTATAAATGAATTACTCATATCAGAACACTTCTCGTAGAAGGGTAAGATGTTTTGTGGTGTTTTCTTGTATGGTTTCCACCCACAAATGATGTACTCAGATCAGAAACACTTGACATAGTAGAAAAAGATGATTTGTGCTGTTTTCTTGATTGTTTACCACCAAAAAATGGAGTACTCTGACATGAAGCACTTAGGGGGATATTCTATAATTCTTTATTTTGTTTTAGTGAATGGTTTCCACACTTAAAAGAAGTACTAAGAGAACAAATCCTTCTCGTAGTAGGATATGATGCTTTGTGGTGGTTTCCTGAATGGTTACTTCCAATAAAAGGACTCAGACATGAAGGCCTAGAGTGGTAATCTATCTCCTTCGTGGTGTTTTAGTGAGAAGTTACCACTCATAAAGGATGTATTTGAAGAACAAACACTTCTCGTAGTAGGTAATGTTGTTTTGTGTGGTTTTCTTGAAACGCTACCACCCATAAATGAAGTAATCTGATCTGAAACACTTCTCGTAGAAGAATAAGATGCCTTGTGGTGTTTTCTTGAATGGTTACCGCCCACAAATGAAGTACTCAGATCAGAAACACTTCCCGCAGTAGGATAAGATGATTTATGTTGTTTTCTTGATTATTTACCACCCATAAATGGAGTACTCAGACATGAAGCACATAGAGTTGTAATCTGTGCTCCATCGTGGTGTTTTAGTGAAATGTTACCAACCTTAAATGATGTTGGTGGTGTTTTAAGCACTTCTCGTAGTAGGCTATGATGCTTTGTGAGGTTTTAAGCACTTCTTGTAACGTTACAACCCATAAATGAAGTAATCTGATCTGAAACACTTCTCGTAGTAAGATAAGATGATTTTTGGTGTTTTCTTGCATGCTTACCTCCAAAGAACAGAGTACTCTAATTAGAAACACTTCTCGTAGAAGGTTAAGATGATTTGTGTTGTTTTCTTAAATGATACCACCCTCAAATGAAGTACTCAGATCAAAAACACTTTACGTAGTAGGATAAGATGATTTGTGATGTTTTCTTGATTGTTTACCACCCACAAATAGAGTACTCAGGCATAAAGTACTCCGAGTGGTATTCTATGCTCCTTCATGATGTTTAAGTGAAGGGTTACCACCCTCAAATGAAGTATTTGAAGAACAAACACTTCTCGTAGTAGGCTATAATGCATTGTGTGGTTTTCTTGAAAAACTACCACCCATAAATGAAGTAATATGAACGGAAACATTTCTCGTAATATGATAAGATGCTTTGTGATGTTTTTTTGAATGATTACCACCCATAAATGAACTACTCACATTAGAAACACTAATCATAGAAGGATAAGATGATTTGTGATGTTTCTTGAAAGGTAACCAGCCATAAATGAAGCACTTGGAGTCATTTTTTATGCTTCTTCGTCGTGTTTTAATTAATGTTTACCACCATTAAATGAATTACTCGAAGAAGAAACACTTCTCGTCGTAGGCTATGAGGTTTTGCAAAATTTTCTTGAAACGTTACCACCCATAAATGAAGTAATCTGATATGAAACACTTCTCGTAGTAGGATAAGATTCTTTGTGGTGTTTTCTTTAATGGTTACCACCCAAAAATATGATCAGAAACACTTATCGTAGAAGGATATGATGCTTTGTGTTATTTTTTTGAATGGTTACCACCTATAAATGAAGTACTCATATCAGAACACTTCTCGTAGAAGGGTAAGATGTTTTGTGGTGTTTTCTTATATGGTTACCACCCACAAATGAAGTACTCAGATCAGAAACACTTCCCGTAGTAGGATAAGATGATTTGTGGTGTATTCTTGATTGTTTACCACCCACACTTAGAGTACTCAGACATGAAGTACTCAGAGTGGTATTCTATGCTCCTTCATGATGTTTTAGCGAAGGGTTACCACCCTTAAATGAAGTATTTGAAGAACAAACACTTCTCGTAGTAGGCTATGATGCATTGTGTGGTTTTCTTGAAAAACTACCACCCATAAATTAAGTAATATGATCTGAAACACTTCTCGTAATAGGATAAGATGCTTTGTGATGTTTTCTTGAATGATTACCACCCATAAATTAACTACTCACATTAGAAACACTAATCATAGAATGATAAGATGATTTGTGATGTTTCTTGAATGGTACCAGCCATAAATGAAGTACACTGATCAGAAACACTTCTGATAGTATGATAAGATGCTTCATGGTGTTTTGTTGATTGTTTACCATCCTTAAATGAAGTACTCTTATCACAAACACTTCTTATAGTAAGATTGTGGTGTTTTCGTGATGGTTTACCGCCCATAAATGAAGTACTCAGACATGAAGCACCTAGAGTGGTAATCTATGCTCCTTTGTGGTGTTTTAGTAAAAGGTAAAGGTTACCATCCTTAAATCATGTATTTGAAGAACAAACACTTCTTGTAGTATGTTATTATGCTTTGTGAAGTTTTCTTGGAAGTTTACGAGCCACAAATGAAGTACTCAGATCAGAAACACTTCCCGTAGTAGGATAAGAGGATTTGTATTCTTTTCTTGATTGTTTACGTCCCATAAATGGAGTACTCAGACATGAAGTACTCAGAGTGATATTCTATTAACCTTCATGGTGTTTTAGTGAAATATTACCACCCTTAAATGAAGTATTTGAAGAACAAATACTTCTCGTAGTAGGCTATGATGCATTGTGGGGTTTTCTTGAAACACTACCACCATAAATGAAATAATCTGATCTGAAACACTTCTCGTAATAAGATAAGATGCTTTGTGGTGTTTTCTTTAATGGTTACCACCCATAAATGAAGTACTATGATCATAAATCCTTCTTGTAGAATGATAAGATGCTTTATGATGTTTTCTTGAATGGTTACCACTCATAAATGAACTACTCATATCAGAAACACTTATTGTAGAAGGATAAGATGATTTGTGATTACCTTTCTTGAGACCTCGTCGTATGGCTAATATAGCTATCGTGTCATCATAGTCCTTCACACCTTGAGCTGCTTCCAAGAAATGATCAATGTATCGCCTCGTAGAATCGGTGGCCCCTTGCTGGATGCCAAGGAGTCTATCGCAAGATTTCTCGGGTTTCTGATGCCCACCAAAATGGACCAAAAAAGCTTTGGCGAGTTGATCAAATGTTGCTATGGATCGAGATGGTAGAGAAGAGTACCAATTCCAAGCCGATCCTTCGAGGCAAGTGAGGAACAATCGACACGTGATAGATTCATCAAACCTTATTTGTCGAAGTCGCTCGCGAAACCCGATGAGGAATGCTTTCGAGTCGGTGAAGGCGGATTAAGACGAACTAATGGTGTCGAGATTAAGGATGTCTGTCGTGGGTGGTATGGTCATGGAGTATAATGCGGGTATGAGAGGACCATCAGACAGAAAGTCATTTGATGGGGGGATTTGGTGAAATTGTTGCTCCGAGGTGCACAATTTACGCCAGACTTGTTCCTCGAAAGAGAGTTGGGCCCCGGGTTGTTGGGTGAGAGATGGCATGGGTTGGACCCAGCCGAGTAATAGAGAAATGTCGGGATATTTGGTTGGTAGTGAAGTTGAGAGGATTGAGAATTGAGAGGATTGAGAATAGGGTAAGGCATTATGTTGAAAGACATTGGATGTTCAGGGGGGAATCAGGGGATGGATTGGGGTAAAATGTGAGTGTTCAGCAGGAAATTGTAGAAGCGGTGGTAATATATGATGTGTTGATTGTTGGACGAAGATAGGTGGAGGCATATGTGTTGGTTCTGAAGACACGAGAACATGGCGAGGGTCAGAGGTATGGGGATCTTCCGACTCGGGGGCGAAATGGTTTCGAGAACATGAACCAATTCCGAAGAATCAGTGACGCAGATTTAAGTAGTAGGTATGGTGGAAGTGGTAATTGGTGTAATGAGAGATGTTGTTGTATTGGTCGTGAGTAGAGATGTAGGAGTTGGGTCAGTGCCGAGAGTAGGGGATGAGTTTGAGGTTGGGGGTGGTGTGATCCGGGTCATGCCAAGACTAACGATAATCTGATCTTTCTGAAGGGGTCGAACATGGAGGAGAGACAAAACACCAATGATTCCGACCATTGAAATTAGGTCGAGAGGTAGAAATATAGATTTTATTAGACGGTGTTACTCCGACTTCCAAAATATCGAGTCGTGAGTAAAAGTGGATTACATAAAAAGGAAGAAAGAGAAATATTTTTTTGAGAAAAAGAAAGAGAAATATTAATATGGCTAATCCTTTGTAAGAATGAGAAACCTCCTCCTAATCACTCTTTATATCTTGTGTTTATAGGCTCATTAAATTTGAACGGAAACAAATCGATTGATTTGATCGGGTCATATAAGTTGGCAAGCTGATGCCTTCTTGGGCATGTTGAACTCGTCTGGGAACATGCCGTCTCCCAACGAGTGAGCGTCAGGCGCTACTTCGTCCAAGTGAAAACGAGTCGTCCTTGTAACGAGTCAATATTCTTGTATTTGAATACGAGCCGATTATGATAAAACCTATCATCTACAAATGACCAACAATAGAACAACGCCACACTTGCATTAAAAAAATGTCATTTTTCAGCGAAAAAAAATATTCCACGTTATAGACGAAAAAGTGTCAATCATGTACCATTTTTGTCCAAAATATTTTAGAAGTATTAACTATGTGATGGGCCAAAATTTGACGAAAATTCTCTTGACGATAGTTACCAAACTCATTTTTTTTAAATATTAAAATACTAATTATCTTTCAGAGTCTTCAAAACAAATTATTCTTGTTATTTTTAAAGATTACAACAGCTAAGTATGGGGTGCAGAAAAAAATACTAAAGCGATAGGTCGGATAATTAACCAGAAAGTATAGTAGATCAAAATATATATGGATATAATATTTAGGTGATGCTTCTACGTAAACAATTATTAAGATGGAGTTGTCAGGACAAAGTATAACCCATCAGGCAATTATAACCAAAAGAATCTACATGATTTTGATAACTAAGACTTTTTATGTCATTTTTTCAATTCGTTAGTGTGCGTCATGGTAGAATAATAACAAGAGGTACCTTTCAATATAAAAGACGAGATATATATTGAATCAATGTGATGGTTAGGTCCGAATCAAAACTTTTCAAAGTTATAGCATCTTGTGACTTTGGTTAATTTCTTACTGGAGAACAGTCTTGTCAACATTGACCCTGCAAAGTTAATTATTTTGCTACCACAACTTTATTTGTGATTTGATTATCTTTATCTTTTGGAAAAATACGAGACATTCCTGGCCCATGCAGGAAAAAATGCAGTGGAATCTTTTTTTAATTTGGTGTGTTAAGTTCTAAATGAATTTAGAAAAATGTAGATGAGTTTTTTAATTTTCGATAATATACTTTTAAAATACTTTTGCAGTATTTAAATTAACATGTGTCTTTCCGTACAATTTTTTTAAACTGCATGTAGTTCTAAAATGCAGTTCAACTATTTCATGTAATTACGTTATCATATTTTATGTTTTGTATAAATTATCCTCAATTACATGAAAATAGATAGGTAACTAGTTAGATAGGATTCTACAAATAGTCGTAGATTTTCTTGTATAATTATCCTATATATATCATCCTAATTAGGTAAATGGCAATTTGTATTTTACAACGTAGGATCAAACAATAGGTAAGTAGGTAGCTAGCTATGATTATATCGTTTGACTGTAAGAATTTGAATGAGACCCGGCCTAACTATACAATAATAGCTTCATAGACGAGATCTATAAATCTATATGATATGCTCAACAAGTTTGAATTTGATTTTTCAAACTGAACCCTAAGTTGGAATGAGATCGTCTGACGCGCGACACCGCGTTGCACGCTTTAAGGATCGTTCGATTTTCTCGTAATTCGCATTTTAAATCTAAAATTCTCTTTGATTGTTAATATGACGGTCGAGACACGATACTGCACGATATCGCACGTTAGAAGAACATAGTCCCCATAAGTGTGGGGTCCTGTCTGTAATTATGTAAATACAATTACTCCAAAATCATTGAAGAGCAGCACTTGCCACTTGCCCCGAACTTTTGATGTCGTAAAATCTACAAATTAACTACTTTACGACAACAACAAAATCTTTATTTTTAAATGAATTAGAGTAGACTAAAAATGATACTCAATATAAAATGAAAAATCAATATAAATAATAAATAATATAATAAATGATAAAAATAGTGATAAAAATAGAAGTATAGAAATGATAATAATAATGCTAATAATAATAATAATACATTATTCGACCAATCATAAGTTTAGACTAACACTCTACGTCGTTAATCATAGACTAAAGTCATACAACTATAACAGTATTTTTCAAATTTAGTTTGTTGGTGCAATTTCAATTAGGCTAGAGCCACCAAATTACGACTAAAGAATTGCAGTTCGAAAAAGGACTGACCTCCGTGTTTAATTGTTCGAAATAAAATCAATTACAGCGGAAGCAATACTTACTTTTCACCCCTACGGTCTCCCTTGTGCACTTGTTCTTCCAACGGAATCCTTGGTGATGGAAGTGCGGAAACTCGGAACGGTGCACTAGCGAGCCTATCCAAGCATATCCTAGTGCCCATCTGTTCTTCAAGGTCACGAATGAACCAAGAAGTAACTTAATGGAGAAAGAAAATAGAGGCTATGCACAACACATGTACCATTGTCGATAATCGGGAATGGATGGAGACACAGCGCTATTTATAGAGGTGTTAACGTATCTTGGAAATATACATAATTAATTATCAAATATTCATAGAATATATGAAATTATATTCTCTCAAAATATTTTTCAAATCCTCTTATTTACTTATGTAAACAATTCTACGGAATTTGGTATAAAACCTAAAATATTCGATCAGAAAGATAACGACAAATCTAGGCAGTCAAAACCTGCATTGGAATAGGTATCTTGCGATCGCAATGGATTTTATTGCGGTCGCAATTGACTTTGCTTTCAGACTTGCTAGGATTTCTGCCAAGTCTCTTGCGATCGTAATAAGAGCTATTGCGGCTACATGCAATCTTCTGAAAAACCAAAAGATAAACTACCAAAACTCTTATATCCATTGCGGTTGCAAATGATCTTCTTGCGGCCGCAATAGACTTGTGTTTGGATATTTTGCTTGATCTTTGGTCCAACTTGAGTTGTGTTTAGGTCAAATAATATTTACGACTTTACATCAACACCAATATATAGTTTAATTAATCATAATCGATCCATTAACAATTATAATTAATTACTTAAATTCTATATGCATTCGTGCCCAAAATCTTAGTGAAATACGTATAATGCCATTGTATATTAGTTAATCACATTATTTAGCATATCCATATATTACTCATCGTAATATTAGGCGACGCTATGTGACATGTAGTAATCATATAACACGTAGTCCAAACTTTATTTATTAGAATTGACATCTCAATTCTAACATAGTTTGTCACGATACTGGTACGTGGATCGCTGACTTTCATGCACTTCTATCCGACGCCAACTCTATGGATACATTCCATGCTTTGCAACACCATTACACTAGTATCAATCATCAGTTGTTTTTCTTAGACATTATGATGACGCTTTACCATTTCTTCTACTCTATTCTATTTTTTAAAACAATACTTTGGTGGCAGAAAATAAGATACTACAAGATCATTTTTATAGTGAGATTGGATATATTTATTTATTCTGAGGCAACTCTTCAAATAAGATACATTGAATGTGTACACAACATTTTTTCATCAAAAAACGTATGCACTTTTAATTAATTATTTTTAAATGAATTTGACTCACAATTATTAGATAGACCATATAGTAAATATTATAACAATAAAATATTTTAACGTTGGTATCCTTAGATACCCTTTTATTCCTGTAAATATATTTAAATATTTTGCAAAATAAAGGAATAATGACATAGCACGACATCACTTAAGTAAGCACATAATTTTCTTC
Organism: Eleocharis quinqueflora; assembly: GCA_964058865.1. Classification (NCBI taxonomy): domain Eukaryota; kingdom Viridiplantae; phylum Streptophyta; class Magnoliopsida; order Poales; family Cyperaceae; genus Eleocharis; species Eleocharis quinqueflora. Next base: position 24,488 of record CAXKVX010001439.1, read on the forward strand.
TTCATGTTGTCTGGGGAAAAGTTAATACCAAAGTTTCTTTCTTATGAGGTTACAAGTCATTAAAAAAAAAAAATTACCTCAAAAAAAACAAGTCATTAAAAATATGAGATATTGAATTTGTAATTTTATATCAGTTAAAAGAATAGACATGAAGAGCGGGACAAGAACAGCGGCAATTAACATTCTAATATTTGATAAGTATACTAGAGTTTGCTGGGTGGGAGCGAAAACTAGAGAGCGAGAGAGAAGAAGGTGAGCAAAGACAAAAAGATGGCGACTGAAACCTCTACCACCTCCGTCATCTCAGTCACTATTGAATCTCTCATCTTCCCCACCGTACAACAAAACCAACCACTAACTACAAACTCCAAACATCTCTTCTCCCCCATCACCCTACCTTATCTCCAAAATCACGATGAAGTGCCACTGACCTCCAAAGAAACCACTCAACCCAACCCACTGTCAAAATTCCACAAACCATGCCCAGCTAGGGTTTAAAAAAAATCCGGGCGGGTCTACCCGTCCGTGTTCGATCCGTGTCCGATCCGTACTCGTGCTCGGATCCGCGGATTCCGGATCCACGGATCTATCACGAGTCGGGTTGATCCCAAATCCTCCAAATCCGTCTAAACTCGTGCCCGTGTAGATCCATGCCCGACCCGTCCCAAGACCCGCCCGTGCCCGACCCGTGGACACGTGGACCCGACCCGTGGATCCGACCCGTAGATCCGTGCAAAAATTAAAAAAAATTCAAAAAAAATACAAAAAAATTCAAAAAAATTAAAAAAAATCAGAAAAATTCGAAAAAAAAAATATATATATATATATATTAAAATAATGTGCAGTTTTATATTAAAAAAATCGAAAAAAAATTCAAAAAAAATTTCAAAAAATTCAAAAATTTGGACGGATCCGACCCGACCCGTCTGGACCCGCCCGGGTTTATCACGGGTCAGGTTGGGGGTTTTGGGTTCGGACCCGTGCATACCCGCCCCGTCGTACCCGTGAATCCGGACGGGTCGGATCCACGGGTACCCGACCCGCCCCGTTTTGAGAACCCTATACCCAGCTACCCATCAATAGCAAAAAGGAAAACTCTCGAGCTACAGTACAATGAAACAATACAAATGTCTCAAAGAAAGGCATTTACAAAGACACTTCACTCAATCCATTAGATGTTTTGCATGTCAGAAGCAAGGTCATAAACACATTCATTGCCCGACATTTAATAATCACAAACCACACCAAAAGTCATTCCAACAGATGTTCCATTTCAAAACACCTCTACACAAAATCCAACAACTTAACGTGTCATCTCTTCCCAAAACACCTCTTCTTCTCCCACAAAACCATCTCCATAAAAACCTTCCCCCAAAACACCCCATGTCTTCTCTTCCAACTCAACAAATCTTCACAAATGAATCCCTTACCTCTCCAACCATTTGAGAACGAGAGACCTCTCATGCGAAAAATCTTCAAACCACCATGTGATTTCTTCACGGAGGACAACGAGTATCTCATGGCGATGAGGTTTGTGGTGCTTCTACATAGTGCTCCATCTGAAGCCCTAACACAAGCGATCAAGCAAAAACTAGCCCATACCCGCAACACGCACCAAGAACTTTTCGACGTTCTGTCAGAAACCTTCTCCCCCTATATTCTGCTCAGTCAGAATGTTCACCTAAGAAACGTTATGATCCAAGAAGCGTCCACACCATCACACACCTGGGGGTGCAGTTTAGGGTGGTGGAATGGAAACCTACATTTGGCCTGGTGCGCCCCCCAACTCATCAAGTTTGGATTAAATTGGTAAGAATGCCTCTTCAAGCCTACACCATGGAGGAAATAAAGAATTTTCTTCGGTCAATAGGCGGCTACATAAATATTCTTCCTTTTGGTAGAGCGGCGGGACACTTTTACTACATACTAGCTCTGATATCGATCAAGCACCCAAGCAATATTCTCATGCACCAGATGTACATGGAATGGAGGCATGCAACAGTGGCAGATGTCCTCATCATGGCTTGGAGAGAGTAGTCATCACAATCCTTCCCACCCGACCATGCTTAGGGATTTCAACCACACAATCCGCCACACGAATTCCAGCCACATCCAAACCATGAAGATGACCCATTTCCCGCACAACCCACAGATGGATTCATCATACTCATCTCCTAACCACTCCCCCAGATCTTCACTTTATTGGCACAACGAAGACCTACAGACTTACACCCCACCGCTGCAACCTGACAACCTTCATCAAAATCCCATGGTCTCACACTCTCCTCTGATCTCATGATCTCATAACCCCATCCAGGGTGACAATCAGTCACAACCACATGATCATTTTCATCCTACGATTCATGATTACCCTCAGATTCTGACCCAAGCACGATCCACTCATGCCAGTCCTGAGATCAACTAGCAAGGTGATTTGGTCACACAAGGCTCCTCTACCTCATCCACAAAGGATCTGAATACTACAGAGGATCAACGTCTACAGCTCATCCATAGCCAACAATTTGCTTTTCAAACTATCTGTACTTTCATATCTCACCTCCATAGCCAACAATCCAGAATCCTTTCTCTATGCTCAATTACACCCAACGCCAACACAAGCCCAACACAATCCCAACAAAGTTGTACGGGCCCAACATCAGTTAGGCCGAATGATGGCTTTAATGGATCTTGTTTTGGTCCTTCAGGATTCCATGAACTGGTCTTCACACCCATATATCCATCTGATTAAACATCATGGCTGGTGGCGGCTTCACTGCCAACCATTCCAACAAAAATCAACTACCGCACATCCAGCTCCATACCCATCCAACCCAATCACTCGATTGTGGATCTCTTAGATCCAGCTGAAGAGAGTCAATGGGTCATCTTCTCACAGATTCAGTTGCGCCAAGTAAAGTCAGATATGTCTTTCAATAGCCTCTCCCATCACTACAAGAGGCAGACTTAGAGGAGGAGAACCTCAAACCGGTCATCCCACACCTTCTGGCTCTCATAATTCATGATGATTCACAAAACAAATTTCCTTCTCTCAAGGTTGGCAATCAGGAAGGAAAACCACCCGCTCAATTTGCCCCGACCGCTCCACTTTCAACCCTATCAGTACCAATGATTCCAACATTACCGCTTCCAAGCCCCACTCACTCTGAGGAAGAAGATCTTCAGCAAGAGCTAAACCCAGTCACCTCACATCTACTGCAGCTACTCGATCAAGAAATGAAAGATGCTCGACCCCCATCGCAGCTTATGCCACAAACCATCAGGCACAACCTGTGTATTGCAGCCAAATACCGCAACTCTTCAACTCCATCTACACAACAGAATAAAAGTAAGAGAAAGGCTACAACACAACAACCATTTGACCTTGCAGATCAGAACGTGTCGCTGACCAAGCAACATGTGAGTACCATACTAGAGGAGACTGGCCTTCAGATCACACCAGCCATGCAGTTGCAAATAGACGCGACAACAACACAACATGATGAGGACCAGCCAACCACCCCGGTGGTACACTCAATGGTCTTGAGGGAGATTCATTTTAGGGGTACCACGCATCACCTTTGAGAGTAGTCAGGCTCTACGAAGAATGGTAATATGAAATGGAACTTGTTTGTTTGTTTTTTGTTGTTCATCTAGTTGCTCTTAGATTTTTGTCTCAGTGTTACCAAACAATGGTGTTTTGTTACTTTGCTACACCTCTATTTAGGCCTTATGCTTGGTGAACTTGTTTTAGAATTATGTCTTACAAACTTTTGTTGTAACCGAACTAAGTTGATGGTATCAGTTGTTATTAGTTATTAATGATTGTCAATGTAAGAAAATATAAAGCCTGAGTTGGAATGTCAAGGGTCTCAACGACCACGAAAAAAGAATAGACGTTAAAGCAATGATTAGAAAGGAAAATCTAGATGTGGTCTGCATTCAAGAAACGAAATTGGCAACGATGGATTAGTTTACTGTTAAAGGGATTGTGGGCAAGAAATTGGATGAATTCCTAGCTCTGCCAGCAGAAGAAACTTCGGATGGTATCTTACTGGCATGGTTATCCCTCATTTACCAAAAGATCAGCCATGCCACACATGTTTTCACAACATCAGTTCACATCTCTCTAAAGCAAGATAATGCCGAGGTGGTCTTCACAAGAGTATACATACCAAGCAATAGAAGGGGGAAACTGATTTCTTTGAAGAACTTCAGCAAACCCCACCTTCACCAGGCACCCCATGAATGAATTTGGGGGATTTCAGTCAGACATTGCAAAACCTGGATAGCTAAAACATCTCTATACGACCTAACTCACTGTTTGTTCATTTGATGAACAACTTGCAACTACTAGACCTCCCTCTCCATGGTAGATCGTTCACATGGTGCAACAACAAAGAACACCCAACCTTTGTTAGACTTGATAGGTTCCTAGTGAACCCATCATGGAATAGCAAATTTCCCAACATTCTCCAAGCAGCTCTGCCATCCACGATATCAAACCATTGCCCCATTATGTGCACATACCAATCAACTTTTCCATTGCTATATACCTTCCATTTTGAGAACTTCTGGTTAGGAAGATCAGACTTTGTGCAACTGGTAATACACACCTAGATCGAGCATCAGACTGCTACATTACATCAAGCTCTGGCTCACAAACTAACAACACTACGGAAGGAAATAAGAGCCTGGAAAAAAGACATGGTGGGCAACATATCAATGCAAAATTCAACTCTGTCATCAGGTCATTATGTGGTTAGATCAAAGGCAAGAACCTTGACGGCACTAGAAATACTGACAAAAAACCTAATCAAGACATGACTGCACAACATCTGCAATGAAGAAGAAAACATCTGGCGTCAAAAGGCTAAAAGACAATGGGTCAGAAATGAAGACTAAAACACTAGATATTTCCAAGCAGTGGCCTCTGCACCAGAAAGAAGAAACTGGATTCACACCATCAAGCACAACCAGGAACTGATTACGAATGAGAAAGAGAAGGCACACATCATGTTTGCTCAATTCTGCACTCAAATGGGACCCACTGCACATCTGCAACTGCAAGGCAACATGGACACATTGTTCAGGCATCATATAGTACATACCTCATAGAATTGCGAATTAACATCAGACCTAACGGAAGAAGAACCACACAAGGCAATCAAACATGGGGGATCAAACAAGGCAGCATGTCCAGATGGTTTCACGATTGAGTTTTATAGAAAGTTTGCCAACATACTCATATCAGATCTTCTCCAAACCTTTCAATGGGTAATGAATAACCCAATAGCCACCTTGGCACCATTAAACGATTCTTATATAGCTCTTATCCCTAAGAAATCTCCGGCTTTAGAACCAACAGACTACCACTATTACAGGAATTACATTTGCTACCCCCTAATCGTAACCGGTTAAATAAAACCCAGGTTCCAACCTTAGAAAGTACAGCCCATTTGAATAAAAAATTGGTTTTAAATGAGCATAAAACCGGTTTTTAACAGTGAAGGGGTTGTAGTTGTGTACGAATTTTGATAAAGCCGGTTAATTACATATACCCGGTTCTATTAATATGTACTACAACCGGTGAACACTTCCACCTGATTCTAAATAAATTTAGAACCACCCATTTACAAAACCCCGGTTCTAACACCTTAACCCTAAAATTTTGGACAAGTGTCTTAATTGTTCTGTCTCTCTCCCAGCTCCTATTCGCGAATTTTGGATACACAAGCCGCCATACAGCTATACTAGAGAAGGTATATTAATGGCTCATTCTTTGTTTTTTTGATTCATTAAATTTTTTTGATTCATTCAATACACAGCCACTTGGTAATGTGATAGAGGAGGAGATAGGTGATACGCCAAATGCAAGTGATGTAAGCTGTAAGGATGTAAACTTTGTCTAGTTAATTTAGCAGCCTAAGGGCTTTTAATTCAAAAAAAAAAAATTTGTATGGAGACACATTTAATTCTTGTAGTAGTGAGTGAAAATAGTGTTGAAGTGTTCATTACAACTAACTAGGTTTAATTCCTTTAGTTGTGTCTCTTTTCTCTTTTTAATTTACAAAAAGAAAAACCGTGAGTATGAAGTCTCTTTTCTCTTTTTTACAAATTTTTGTATGAAGGTTAATTTATCTGTAAATGAGTTATAGCTACCTAGGTTAATTTCAATTAAATGAGTTTTCAATTAACCGTGAGTATATGTTTGAGGTTTCAATTAAATGAGTTATAGCTAGGTTGAGTATATGTAAATTATCTCAAAATTGATATGCATGATATGTTGAGTATGTATGGTTAATTTAAATGATTTATAGATATATGTTAAACTTTTTAAGATGAAGTAATTCTAATATGTTGATATGTTGTAGGTTTCATACGATCTCTTGAAGAACTACTCAGCCCAATCAATCTCATTTCTCTTCAATATTTTGAGGTTATTTTTATATCAATCTTTAAACTAGCTATCACAAAATATGGTTTCAATTATATCAATAAGTAATTCTAATATGTATGATATGTGTTGTGGGTTTCATACGATCCCTTGAAGAACTAGTTAGCCCAATCAATCTCATTTCTCTTCAATATTTTGAGGTTATTTTTATATCAATCTTTAAATTGTCTCAAAATATGCATGAAATAGTAAGTTGCATTGCATTAACATAGGTAGGTATTGTCATATAAGACCAATATATCGGAATTATAAATTAATTTAGGTCATGCCCGTTCGAAATTAATCCAATAGGGATTAATTTTGAATGGTCCCTGTCGGGACTGCTTTTTTAATCCTTTGTCTCATTTAGGATTGGTGAACACACTAGTTGGAATTCGGTATTTGAGAAGAATTCAGATAGCATTTCTCCTCTTGTTCCTACGATACGTACATACATGCAAATATATGTTGGCGTATTCGGGGAACATTAGGGGAAATGCTGCCGAATTTTTCTCAAATATCAATTTCCAATTAGTGTGTTCACTAATGAGACAAAGGATTAAAAAAGTGGGTTAGGATGGTTGACCGGCCCCAAACTTCTATGTAAACTAATTGAACCCTAAACTCTAAACCCTAAACCATAAACCCCTAAACTCTAAACCATAAACCATAAACCCTAAACCCTAAATCCTAAACTCTCTTAAACCCTAAATCCTAAACCCTAAAGCATAAGCCCTAAAACCTTTACATTGAAGATGGCATGGAAGTGTTTTTTTTCAGATGGATCGTAACACGTGGATGTATGAAATCAAGTGGCGAAATACACCTGAATATATGTGTGGACTTGATGAATTTATGAAATGTGTTATTAGAAATATGACATCAAAGGCTGAACGAACACTTCTTTGTCCTTGTTGTGATTGTCAGAACATGCAAAGATTTTCCGATGCACAGACAGTTAGAGATCATCTAACTATTCGTGGTTTTACGGAGCACTACACAAAATGGATATGGCATGGAGAAAAATTTGAAAGATCTGTAAATGTTGGGACAAGTGAAAATGTATTAGATTCAAGAATTGAAATGGTTGATCAATTACAGGCTCAAAATGTAGAAAATTTGATTTCAGAAACTATTGTACGGGATGAAATTAGGGTTGAAAATATAGGTGATATTCTAGAATGTGTAAATAATGATGATCACCTTGATGAAATGATGAATGATATTGAAGAAGAATGTAATCCTGAAATTATTTGCAAGTTGTTTGAGAATTCTCGCATACCTTTATTTCCCGGTTGCACGAAATTCACAAAAATATCAGCAATATTTAAATTATACAATTTGAAAGCCAAAAATGGATGGAGCGACAAGAGTTTTACATCCTTGCTTCGTCTTTTAGGAGACATGCTCCCAGGGCCAAATGAATTGCCAGATTCAACTTATAAGGCTAAAAAGGTATTGTGTCCTTTGATGATGGATGTAGAGAGAATTCATGCATGTACGAATGATTGTATACTCTATCGTCACGAGTATAGTAATCTGAAAAAATGTCCCAAGTGTCGTGCATCACGGTATAAGTCAAAGGGTGATGAGATTGAAGTTGATGAAGATGATATTGTGGTATCTGCCGATAAAATGAGGCCAGCGGCGAAGGTGATGTGGTACTTGCCGATAATACCGAGGTTTCGACGTCTCTTTTCAAACCCCAAAGATGCTAATAGTCGAGGGTGTTGTTGGAGAAGAGATTATTGATTTTTATACCGATTATCTTGATGGATTTGAATCGATTGGTGTTCCCAAATCTCGACACTATGGTAGACTTCAAGGTATTGGTACAAAAGGAAAGCACCGTGCTGATGTGGCGTCTGAAATGCGAGAACAGGCACATCTTAAAGTCTTGCAACAACTAAATATAGTGGCTCCTTACGTGAACGAGCATATTGCTGAGTTGAGGGCGCAAAATCCTAACGAAGTTTGGATCATGGAGCAACATAATTTAAATTTTGCGAAGTGGTTCGCAAGAAAAGTGCTTTCTCAGCCATCAAATGTCGTGAGTGAAACCTTGGTAAGTCTAGCAAGGGGCCCCGCATCAAAAGTGCATACTTACCAAGGTTATGACCTGAACGGATTTACTTGGTTCACTAGAAAACAAGACGGCAAAAGCACAGTGCAAAATAGTGGGGTCACAAAAGAGGCTTTATCCGAAGATGTCATATTAACAAAATATTACGGTTGGATTGAAGAAATTTGGGAACTTGAATACCTAATGAATATAAGAATGCCCTTATTTCTGTGCAAATGGATTGATAACCGTGGTGGATTAAAAAAGGAACGTGCCGGGTTCATTTCGTTCATTTCTGTCGATTTTACTCGATTGGGTTATCAGCATGACCCCTTCATACTGGCTAGTAAACAAGTGAGACAAGTTTTTTATGTTGTTGACCCTACAGATGCAAAACAACATATTGTGCTTCAGGGTAAAAGGCATATTGTGGGTATTGATGGCGTCGTTGATGAATATGAATACGATAAAAATGAAGAGGTACCTACATTTCATGAGGAAATCGAGCCATTGCCCGTTGTTGATGATGGTGAGCCAAATGAAAATAATCGAGGAGGCGAGTGGATCACATATACACGTCGCAAATAAAAAAAAATTGATTAATGTAAGTTTGTAGTTTTGATGTATTATTTCTAGATGAGTTCGTTACAACTAACTGATACGTGAAGTGTTTTTTTAATTTGATGCAGGTTGCGTATGCTGGCCAGTAATTTGTGTTATGGACTTTGATAATCTTGTTTAAATTTTTTTGACATAACGAACTTTTATTTTAATTATTGCAATGGACTTTTGTTTTGACATAACTAAATTTATTTTTATATTTCTGTTTACTAAATTTAATTTGGTTAATTTGTTAACCAAATTTAATTTGTTAAAATATTTGTGTTGAAAATTTTAATTTAGAGATGGATTATGAGTGCTAATGAATCAGAAAAGAATAACCAAAACTTTGGCGAGAGTCTAGAATCGAACCCAGATCTCTGCTGCTCTTTTTGAGACCACGCTCTTTTCCATCCAGACCGTCAATCACAGAAGGACGGTTCAGATGCAAAGTCTAGATCATCTAAACAGACCAGATTAAAAGAGCACCATCTTTCATGCAATCGGGAATTATTAGGCGGCAAAACGAAAAAAATTGCGCTAAAGTGTTACCCTAGATAATTTCGCCGCTCTTTTACTCCTCCTCTCTTTCTCTATTGCGCCGCTCCTCTCTTTTACCCTAGAAATTTCGCTCTTTCTCCTCTCAAAATTTCTCTGTCAAACCTTGATTGTAAGGAAGGAAGGAACGACTTCTTTATCTCAACTTCTCTATCTCGAATGGCTAGAACCAAAAGAGGTCTAATTTCTCAAAGCTAGGTATCTCGATTCTCTATCTCGATTCTCTCTTTCTCAAACCTTGTTTGATCTTTTTCATTTTTTTTGAGGATAACCAAGCTCTTATGTTGCTTGATTTCACAGAGTGAGCGGAGGTACAAAAAAGGAAGAGAGGGGGGAGGCTAGAAGGCGAAGGTTTTTGGTTTCCTTTTCACAGAGGGAGGAGACAAACCCCAATCCACTGGTACGTCTCACAAAAACCTTTTTTTCCTGGTTTGCTTTGCTTACTCGTTTTTACTCTTTGTCTTTTTCTAAATGCCTGATATTCACTGGTACGTCTCAGCATATGTGTACGTCTCAGCATATATATTGTAATACCTTGCATGTGTTTAATTAGAATTGACTGTCGCTTTATAAAATTAATTCAGAAATTGCAATGTTCAAAATGGTAAGATAAAGAAAAAAAAAATCAGACTCGACAAGAGGCGTAGCAGCACTGAAGTGTCTTGCATTGGTCATGGTTAGGGACATGGCAGAACATATTGAGACAAAATTAAGAAAACTATGTTTCAAATGTAGAAGTTAAACAAAACTAGGTTTCTCGCTTTATATATAGTTTTTTTTTTTGAGGTTAACCAAGGTTTATCCTTTGTTCGATTTCACAGAGGGAGAGGGACAAGAGGTACGAAAAAGGAAGAGAGGGAGGAGGCGAAGGAAACTCTGCATGAAATCCACTGGTACGTCGATTCTGGTTTTTCTCCTGTCTTTTTCTGGTTTTTGCCCTTTGATGGCAGTGGCCATCGAGCCACTGTCGGGCTGATATGGGACTATTTGGGGTTGTGGGGGTTTGCTTGAGATTATTTGGGGTTATGGGGTTTTCAGTAATGCGGCTGGGTTTACAATTATTTTGGGGTTGTGGGGGTTTGCTTGAGATTATTTGGTACAGTTTGGGAGGAAATTGCATGTTCTGCTCCTTCCTACCTATTTTAGCTCTCCTAAGTTGGCTTAAAAAAACATTTTAATACTGGAATTGTAATCTGCGGCTCGGTTTACAATTATTGTATGTTCTTCTTCCCAAAACCAACCTATTCCCAAACCCCTTTTCTTTGTTCTTCTTTCATTTTCTCTGTTTCTTTTCTTTTGGCAAGCAAGAAAAGAAGTTCAAAGTAAAATGAAGTTAATATAGTTTTTATTGAAACCTAAACATTGAATTTACTGACTGTATTTGCCTAGAGCATTGAAACCTTACCATTGAAACTTATCTTGTACACAACATGGCTAGAACCAAAAGAGGTAGCTGTAACGAGGCTCGCGCGCCAAAGCTACTCCGCTGAGGGAAATTGAATTCCGTGCAAATGGCGCACCAACGGGGCCAAATAGAAACAAGTTCAGCAACTACTGTTGTCATTTGGTGAGAGATCGAGTGTCGTGCGCAATTAGGACTTGGGCCTTGGTCGACAAGGACTTAAAAGAAGCAATATGGTTAGATACCAAGGTACAATTTGAAATCTGTTTGCATTCTAATATTTACATAATATTACCAAATTCTGTTTCTAGTTTGCTGATTATGTTTCTATTTTGTTTCAGTTATTCTGGAATATCACCAAGGACACGTACAAGAAGGGTGTCACTAAGTACATGGGTCAAAGGTGGAAGGCGTGGAAAACTCGACTCAGGAAGCATTTCATCACAAATGCAGATCCAGAAAACCCTAGAAATCCATGGGATTTTGGCCACAACAAGGTCGAACCACACGAATGGGAGGTGTTCAAAGCGTATGTCAACAACGACGACTTTAAGGTAATAAGAATTTGTTCCTTGTTTCATTGTATTAGGAATTTATGTGTGGAATTTGGACTGAAATGCATAATTGTGCACATCAATTAATTCCTTAGGCTCACTGCCATTAGTTTTCAAGCTTCAATAAAATAGTAAAACTGTGCCCATCAATAAAACTGTAGTAAAACTGTAAAACATCAATAAAACTGCAAAACATTCCTTAGGCTCACTGCCAGTGCTAGATACTAGTAGTAAAACTGTAAAACATTAGGTCGTAAATCAATAATTATTTGCAGTTACTGAAAATATTTGCACAGTTTTGGTTCCTCAATATTTGTACAGTTGCGAAATAAATACGGCTGAATATTTTTCTTTTTCTGGCTCAGAGTTTAAGTGCAAAAGGCAAGGCAAATTCTGAGAAGAATCTCCACCCTCACCGACTAGGGTCGGGTGGCTATGAAACAGCACAGCTCAAGTGGAAGCCCACTGACGTTATTTCAATGGAGTCATCTTCGACGACGACAATCATCAATTCGTCGACGGACGACAGGGGTTTCAGTTGGCTGATGGCAAGAACCGTTCCCACGGAAGTAGAAGGGGTCTACATGATTCCAAACCCGGCCACACAACACGTAGGGCAACGAGTGGTATGGCTCTTTTGTACATGCTTTCTTTTCATTCACTTTTCTGGTTTGTTTACTGGACAATTGAGACACAGATTATATTCTGGCATTTAGATCCTGAGTTAGGAAAAAAAAAACAAAACTATTTTTTTGGTTTTAGTTCCATTAGGTCATCCCTCAAGGCATTTAGATCATGAGATAGGAAAAAAACTCATATTATTAAAAAAAAACAAAAATCTGTCTGTTTGAATTGTGTATGCTCTTTTAAACACAATTGAAATGAATCCATAAGCATGGGGCAAGTATCATCCACTGGCACATTCGTGCTGTGTGACCGGCTGACCCTATGCAATTATGGTGACTGAGTGCTATGTACTGATGGCAAAGCAAATTGCTGAAATAAAATTAAAGAGAGTAATTTAGTTCATATTTGAAAACAAGTTAAGTGCTATGTGCTGAAACTTCTCTTTTCATAGCATCTGACATGAAAGTAATTAGGGTTTTACTTCACAACATGGTTTTTCTTTTAGATTATTTACGTCTGACTTTCTTTTCCTCTTTGTGACAACAATTGCTTTCTCAACAAGTCTCCCAAGGGGAGTTTCAGCCAGTGCGTCATAATGACGTCTTGAGTGCTTCGATTGGAACACCGGAGCATGGCGGGAGGGTCAGAGGACAAGCTGGGTGGAGCGGAATCAAGGATGCTTTTGGTACGGGCACAAGGAGGCCAATTCACTCTGAGTGTTACACAAAGGCCGAGACTCGTCAAATGATACAAGAGGCTGTGCAGCAGGCTTTGCAAGCACAAGCACAAGGCTTCCACCTACAGGTGGCAGAGATGATTCAGCAAGCAAACGTAATCCCTCCAACTAATTACCCCCCCAGCAGGTGCAATCCCGCCCCCCCACCCAAGTGAGCTCCAATTTTGAGCTTCCGGTGCCCATCGTAGCCTCTAAGGTACCTATTTTACTATGTTCAGTTTAATTACTATATTAGTAAATTAGGGATCAGTTTTGAGCCTCAATTTTGAGCTTTCGATGCCCATCCTGTCCCCCCACACAAGCACAAGGCTTCAGTTTTTACTATATATAAATTAGGGTTTAACTGATATTACTGTTTCTATATATAATTAGGGTTTTAGTGATAGTTAGGGTGCAATGTCCATATATCATTACTCTCTCTGTATATCTTTTACAAATTTACTAATAATTAGGGTTTGTAATAAAATTCCTTATATTATATGTATTTTAGGGACCAGTGCCATGCGATATCTTCGCGACTCTTCAAGGAAGGGGCAGGGTGATGGTAGCACACAGGAGGATTGATCGATCTTTGGGTGATACTGTCCACCATTCATCCTTGAAGGTTGATGAAGTTAGGGTTTGTGTTGACCGGGTCTTGGAGGGCTTCGAGAAGTTAGATCTGCCTTTTCCAAATGAGGAACAAGAACTTCTAGGTCACGCACTTGGAGGGTTTGTTAAATGGCACGCATCTTTAGTGCAGATTCGCGATCAGGTATATATATATATTTGAGATTAAGTTTAAAGATTGACCAATTTGCCCTTTTCTTTACTTTTGTTCCGTCTCACATCTCTCTGTATTTTCATGGTTAGTCGTCAGGAACAGTTACTGAGATTTGAAGTTTATGTATGACCCTTATCTGTTAAACACCTCAACTTCAATTTGTTCTCGTTGTTAATTAATATAATTAAGTGGCACATTTGTAAGTAAATATGGATTAGAGACATACACAATTTTGTCTCTAAAATTACGAGAAAGACTTTCCAGATTTATATTTCAAACTTTTAATTAGACGTCTCTTCTCTGTCTCTGTTTCTTCCTGAACAAAAGCAACATTTGTCTTCATGTTAAGTGGTATTATTCTGTAAGCTGATTAACTTTAAAACCTGATTAACTTTATGTAAGCTGGTTAACTTTATAAGTTGCTTTTTTTTTCAGAATTTCAAATGATTAGCCCTTGTGTATTTTCATGTGTAGGAATTTGCACATGAGATGCAAGCTGAAGCTGAGACAGAGAAAGCTGTTGAGCCACAAATCAGGAGTGTTGAGTCAGACAAGGGGAAGGACAAGTTGTCTAGTGCTTGTTCGGCGGTTTGTCAACAGCCCCTACTTGATGACGAGCCATTGAAAGGGCTTGACAAATCAGCCAAGTTTCTCTACAACATATTGATGACATTGGACGGAAACATCTAATTGAGCAACTGGAAGATTTTCGGCTACGACGAGGGTGAATATCGTACTTGGCTCTTAAAGGAGGACATTGTGGATGTTTTCAGGGGCGATTGGATCAGCGTCAGAGTTCTACAAGTGTTCTGCCTGTAAGCTTTTACAAACTTATTTTTTTTCATATTATTTCATTGCTTTCAGTTGTCTATTTACTCCTGATATAAATGCATGCTGCAGGGCTTGTGAGGATAGGTTGAATCAATTTTTCAACAGAAGGTTCCTCTTTCTTGATCCGTTCATATGCGCAGCCGATCAGATGGAGAAGGAACAAGGTCTCGATAAGGCGACGACCTACTTGCACTTGTTTTTTGAACGGGTCGAAGACAAGTCGTCATTTATTCTCCTGTCGTACCTCGAGAGGTTAATGTTCAACCTTACTTCTCTCTAAAAAAGTGAACTTAATTATTTCCTTACATATATTAATGCTTCTTTTTTTTTATTTCAAGTGGTCACTGGGTTCTTATTATTGTGCAACTTTCAAGTCTCAACTGTTATATTGTCAATTCTTTGGACCATGACTACGCACGTCAGCCACTAGATATCCAGTGTGCTCTAGTTGCGTAAGTCCATCATTTCCTTTTAAATACTTCTACAGCACATCATGCCTAATCCATAGTACTGCCTATATTAATTGTTTATGTTTTTATTTACGGTGCAGAGCATTGAACTTATATTTGCTTGACAAACCGAAGAACAAGAAGAGAACTCCCAAATTCAATATCAATGTCCTCCAGGTACACAATAATTTATCCCTCATTGATTATACCTAATGCATGAATATTTGGGACTGTTTTCAGATTTAGGTTCCAAGTAGAATTATTAGAGTTATTAGAGTTGAATGGATGAAGATATGTGCAATTATAACTTGTAGGTTGTGTCGTAGCATTTTAATTAATTTTTCAATTATTTCAGTGTCCAAAGCAGCCGGGATCTAGAGAGTGCGGATATTATGTGATGCGGGCAATGTACAACATCACGACAAAGTTCGCAGCAGAAGCTAATTTGCCAGCTGTAAGATATTCTCACACTTTTACTTGCCTCATCTGTCTATATATATGTATAGCTATCTTGATACTTGGTCAATTAAACATATGCCCGTACTTATGCTTCATTGAGCATTAGAAGTCATTACAGTTAGGTACAAATCATATAGGAATATTAAAACTAATATAAATACTATATATTCATGATGCTGAAGCAAGAGTTATAATCCTTGATATTCATCTGTTGAAGTCTTTAATTACCTCGAGTTAATTCTAATTCAAACAATCAACTATATGTGCATATTTACATTGCCATATTCTATTTATTGGACTTTGTTTTCTTTCTTTGTGGGAATTGGCAGAAACTCCATCGAAGTGCGCCGCAGCCGTATCTTGTGAGTGAAATTGAAGAGGTCAAGGGTGTACTTGTCGATTATATTAGAAGGACACTTTGTTAGAGTTAAGACAGCTAGTGTGAGTCGTTTCGAACTTGCATACTTTTGATGTTAAATGAGTACTAATTAATTAACTAGGGGTATATTTTGTTAGCTAGCTAGGGGTATATATTTTGTTGTTTTTGGGGATATTAAATGAGTACTAGCTGTTGAACCTTTTAACTAGCTAGCTAGGGGTATACTTTGTTGTTTTTGGGGTTTTGTAGAAAAACTTATATAGGCTACATATGCCCAAACTGATGGATGTAATATTTTGTGTTAATTTCTGATCATGTAGTTCCTTTCTATTTTTTGTGCATTTGGTATTTTTTATGCTTTAATTTTCTAATCTTTCAATTTTCCTTTTGGTAAAATCATAGTTTACAAATTATGCAATGTGTAGATATGTGATTGTTATATATATGGATGCAATTGTGTGCAGCTAGCATATGTATGATTGTTATACATGCATGTCGATCTTCAGTTCTGAGTAGATTTACAGGATCTTAAATAATTGGTACGGCTAACAATTTGGGTTAGCCACAATAAATAGGGAAGGTTTTGCAAAATTTTAAAAAAAACTTAGAACCGGGTGGAATAAAATGAGGGTTCCAACTGCGAATTTTTATGAATAAAATATTAATGCTAGAACCGGGGTTTCAATAAAATCAGGTTCAGTTTTATATTGTAGAACCGGCAAACAGTACATAACAGGTTACAAAATAGATAAGTAAGACCATCTTTTAAGGAAAAACCGGTTCTAAGGCACACTTTTGTCAGAACCCATGTGATTGAGCTACAACTGGTTGCTTAGTTTATTTAACACCCCCCCCCCCCCCCCCCCTTCCTCCCCCCCTCCTAACCGGTCCTAAGGACAGTTATTAACCGGTCTTAAGACCCAATACTGTCGTAGTGTACATACCAATCAGCTTAATCAACTCAATTCAGAAGCTATTCTCAAGGATCTTAGCAAATAGATTGTAGTGCATACTAAGCTCACTGGTATCAGAGGCTCAAACAACATACATCAAAAGGAGAAACATCTTAGAGGGCTTTCACTATACTCAAGAAGTCATCCATGTGGCAACCAAGCAGAGAGCTAAAGTGACGATCCTGAAAAGTTGACATAAAAAAAGCTTTCAACTCAATGGAATGGTCGTTTCTCCTACAATGCCTCAAGGCCAAAAGGTTTCCAATGCAATGACTTTCATGAATAGAGCATCTGGTGATGCAAGGGTCGTCTATGATTATCTTAAACTCTATTGCTGGAAAGAAAATCAAATTGAAAAGAGGTGTTCGTCAAGGTGACACCCTAGCACCTTTTCTTTTTATCCTGGCCATGGACTTTCTACCCCAATGGATTCAATCCTTGTCTCAGCTTTAACTACTCAAACCCTCCTTTCTCTCCTGCAGAATGTGCATTTCTTATTCATATGACTCCCCATGATAGAAGGCTTGTTAAAATGATACTGTAAATCTTCTCAATGATCTCATGCCTATCAATCAATACCGAAAAGTCTAATATTCTCCTAACCTCATCCCCAGTGCATCTCATGCGACAACTGGGGTAGAAAACTGCAAACACATTTTAACGCTTGCACAACGGGGCAGGGACAATAAACGATATGGGCAAAATCTGCTACTGGCAAATATACATCAAGCTCAGCTTACAAGTTTCTCTCTCATGTGCCAGCATAGACCTCAACAACAGACAATCTGGTAATAAGGGAATAGTACTTACCAAGCATTTGTCAGCTATGCATGGGCCGGGTGGGAAGAAAATGCTGAATACATGTTCATAAAATGTCCATATGTAGTTGAACTTAGAAGATATCTGCCTTCGATACTCCAGTATAGCGATACTTAGAGGGAAGCAGTATATATGGGCTAAAATACTCACAATTTGATGCTTCAGAGGCCGAAAACAAAATAGGGTGAATTGGAAACGGTCACCAATTATGTCATATGGAGAGAAAGGTGCATAAAACTTTTTTGCGGGCACAAACCAATTCATCACATGAACAGTTAGAGAAGCTATGATGGAGCTCAAACAATAGTTTTCGGATCAGAGGGAGGTATCAACACAGTCAACATGAGTGCACATAAGAACATCAAACTAAACCCAAAACTACTAAAGTGATCCTTGGTGCTCTACTTCTTTTGTTTTGTAATATAGGCAATTTTATCTCTGCTTTTAATCATTATAAATCACATTGTAAATACTATGATTTATATATATAGAGTTGTGCTACTATGCTTTGCGAAGCGCGGCAAAATGTCCGCTTTACGATTGTGAAATCATTGGATCTTTGATCATCATGTTGGCACAAATCACAAAGCGCAATCTAATTATTCAAAATCGCAAAGCGCGCGTATGACGACCCCATGAAGGTGTCAAATTTGAGGTGCTTTTGCAATATTAATTAGAGGGGTATGACGACCCCACGAAGGTGTCAAATTGAGGTCCCTCTAAATCTCTAATCATCATCTTACAATATCTTTCTTAATTTGCATGAAATATCAACAAAAACAGTTTGCTTTCGTTAAAGTAGATTGTGAGATCTTTTTCCAAGTCATATAATTCGGATGAGTACAAAAACTAGCCCATCAAATCATACCAATATGTATTTCTGCAGATCTAAACGTGTCTTATGTCGTAGTTTCCACCGCGTAAATTTGACATTGAGACATTAACAGTGGATCACACAAAGTACATAATTTTCTAAATCAAATTAAGGTCGTTGAGATTAAAACAATAACATCGTTTGCCATTGAAATAATGACACATCGGATACGAATCCGTATTTCTGCATATTGGGTCTCCCTTTCAATATCAGTGGGCAACACCTGCTGAGTACAACAACAAAATTTGTGAATTATTTGAACATATTGATAAGATTTGGGAAATATTTGAATTTGAACGCTAGTTTAAAGAATCACGAATATAATGTCGAGTAATAGAATGTATGTTTTAAATGTAACACAGATTTATTAACTAATCACATTTTATTCGTGATTTTTCACCTGAAAACTTATTAGGTATTTTTTCATTCTCTTATTTTTTGAAGAGCTATTTTTCTAATATATTATCTGTATTTAAAAAAAATTAACTTTCCAAACTATACTTGGAATCACGAAAATTTGATCTTGCCGAATTATTTCTGAATTCCAAATTTGTCACTGTGTAACAGGCCTTGCAGTTATATATAACCAAGTTCCCTCCAAAAAAGTAAATGGGAAAAAAAATACCAATTGTTTTTCAAAGGTTTTTTTAGTAAGATGGTCATGACCTCATTTATATGCGGAAAGACACTACAAAAAAATATCTATTTTTTTTTGTAAATAACAAAAATCTAAAAGTTAAAAATAGTGAGAGCATCTCCATTTCTTATTTTTTTGGAATTTCTAAATAAATGTCACATACTCACGTCAGTTTTAGAAATTTAATTTTTCTGTAGTTTCTAAATTATCTATCTTTGAAACTAAAAAGTTAGAGTTTCTTAATTGTCATATAAATAAATACTATCAGTTTGTGAGTGACCGATCAATTTTAATCAATGATTGAGCCACTTCAGAGTTTATGAACTCGAGAGCAAAATTATTAAATAAGAAACTTTGGAACAAAATTGTTAAATAAGAAACTCATCTACATCTCTGAAATTTATTTATAAACTGTCACATCAGATTAAAAACTCCAAAAATTTCAGGATGATGAAAATGTTCTCAAAATATTTTTTACTTTTAAAAATTGTACAAAATTAATTTGTTATTTGAGAAATTTATAGTAAAACTTATTTAGTGATCCAATCCCATAAGAGAGAGGCAATCACACTTTATACTTTTCGTTTTCTATTAACGATATCGCATCATGCAGCATTCAATCCAAGTCTCATTTTTCTTCCGCAACATGCAGACCGCAAAGTTGACCTAATCTGGTTAATTACGTGTAGTTGGTTTGGCTCGCAGTTATATATCAATTCTTTTATTGGTCCTTTCATCGATTCCAACTTGACGGTTCAGTTGAGTTCAATTTTCATGTTGTTTTTTGTATTATGCATGTTGTTTTTGTTATTATGTATATAATTGACTGGACGTTTCATTGAAAACGAAGGTCGCTACGCTCATCGATGTGGATCGGACGAATCCAGTTGCATTTATTTTGAAAATTATTCTAATTATGATGCATGTTATTTTGGTTATTATGCATATTATTTTTGTTAGTTTGCATGTAATTAACATGCAAAATAATATAAATAAAATTCACAATAAAAAAGGCAACATACATAATAACTAAAACATAATATTCCTTCAAAAAAAATAACTAAAACATAATAATCATGAGTAGAACAAAAAACATAATAAACATAACATATAAATCGTAAGTATTTGAATTGTTATGCATGTTATTAGATGCACAATAACAACATGCATAATAACGAAAACAACATGTATCATAAGTAAAACAAATTTTCGCTTGAACTCAACTGGACGCGTCCAGTAGAGATCGGTGATGGAATTGATGCGGGAATCTGCTGAACATTCCTTACGGGAATCTGCAAAGAAGACGATGCAATGCGCATAAACAATTTTACGTTTGGCTATCCACGAAACAGTCTCTCTTTTAAAATAGCTGATTATTTCAATTCACTTTTTTTGTCAAACAAATTTTAACATTTTCATAATAGTACAAAGTTTAGCTAATTCGATATTCTAATCCATAGATGATATATCGAAATAGCAATTGTAGAATTATAATTATTATGATCATATTGTATTATAGTTAGTAGTTAACTATATTTTTCATATTATATCATCATCATTATTTTTTTAATAAAATGACACATATTATTATTTAAATTAGTTATTATCTTAAAAAAGTAAGCATATAATTATTATTACTTTTATTTTTACTATTTTATTTATATTTATATTTATATTTTATTATTATTATAGTATTGTTGTACTTATTATTATATTACATTATATTATCAAAATAATCAACAATATATTATGCCATCAATTTATTATTTTATTTTATTATATTATTTATAAATTACTTTATTTTATTATTACATTATCGTAATTATTGTTATGATATTACCATCATCATAATTATAGTTGTTAACATAAAATATACAATCACTATTAATATAATATTTTATTAATTTTCAAAAATTAAGTATATTATTATGTTATTATTTTATTTATTTTATTATTATTATTAGTATATTATAATTATCATTTTTATATTATTATTGTTATTATATTATCATCATTGTTATTATCATAACTATCTATCAATGCTTGCATTGTTTTAATTAATAAGTGCTAAACAACATTCTCGTTCGAAATTCTTTCAAATAGAAAAAAATATTACTCTTTTATTCTACTTTCATTTTTTCAAAATACATTCAGATCAAATACACTTTTTTAGTGTTATTTTTTAATTTGCCAAATGAACCTAACCTTTGCATGCAATTGTCAAGAATCGATCTTGTCCCTCCGAACAATAGACGTCATTTATTATTCTCTAATTAAAGCATATAAAGATCTTGTTCGACCAGAAAATGATTCGCTAGGTTCTTCAAAATATTTCACCTGTAGAAATCTGCGAACCAAATACTTTCTAATATTCTAATCATAAAAGTAAAAGTAAAGATAGCTATAGCCTAACAAGTAACATCCACGGTGATAATTAAATCTTCTCTTTAAGATAAATGTTAAAATTCTACAAAATATTTGAAAGATATAGATGCCTCAATTACTGAAAGTCTTTGTTGTAAAGAAAAAAAAGGCATTGATCTTGAGGTAATATAAGATGTTTGACATTTGTATAAATATTTTATGTTCTGATCAAACAACAACTCGTGCAAAATATATATATATATATATATATATATATATATGGCGGGTCTAATAATAATATTATCATAGAATAATAATGAGATTATAACCATAATAATAATATAATTGTATTATATTCAAACGGCCAATATAAGTAGAACGGTAAAAATAAATCGCTACTTACTCATAATCCATTCGGACAAAATGCTCGTATTAGCATGCTCATTTTAGTGAGTCACTATTATAGCGGACCTTGATGTCATCCACTATAATAGATCTATTATAGCGGATCACAGTGAAAATCCGCTATAATAGGTCTATTATAGCGGATTGTAGATAAATGCCGCTATAATAGGGTCTCCCATGGATCACAATATAGTATGAATCCAACCGTTGATTCGTGTCAATCCAACGCTCCAAAATTTTACAGAGTCCCATGGATTAAGACAGATTTTCTTCCCAAAAATTTCCATTCACTATATAAATATCAAACCTCCATCATTCTTCCTTCAATAAAATCTTCCCTCATTCTTTCTTCTTCACACAGAAATCTGTCCTTATTCGTCTTTCTTCACACATAAATCTTCCCTTATTTTGCTTTCGTCAAATATTATTGTGTTTTAAGTATGTTCATATATATATATATATATATGATATGGTACTTACGTAAGCACCAAGCTCTGCCGTGCTTACGATCATATCTCAAATATCAAAATGCAAATGGCCAATCCGAACCGTTGAAAATGTTGTTCATACTAAAATCTACTTGGAAACCGGTTATTTTATTTTTTGGATTTTTTTATACTATTTTATCGGATGGGTAGAAATTGGTTAAATTGAGGTCTGTATATCGTCAGATTACTCAATGTTCTACCCATCCAATAAAATATTAAAAAGTTGCAAAAAATAAAAAATTTGGTTTCCAAGTAGATTTTAGTATGGACAACATTTTCAACGGTTCAGATTGTCCATTTGCATTTTGATACTTGAGATATGATCGTAAGTACGGTAGAGCTTGGTGCTCACGTAAGTACCATAGCCTGACTATATATATATATATATATATATATATATATATATATGAGGGGGGATCCATTGCCTCCTCCTCGTGGCCTCCACTCCGTAGCCTCCAGCCTTATTTTCCACCAAAATCAATGAATATGGCCGATCCGGACCATTCAAAATATTACTCATACTAATATAGACTTGGACACTAAATTTTAGATTTTTTTGAATTTTTTTACTATTTTATCGGACAGGTTGAAAATTGGATGTCTATAAGTCGTTAGATAAATCCAATTTTCAACCCGTCCGATAAAATAGTAAAAAAATTCAAAAAATCTAAAATTTGGTCTCTAAGTCTATATTAGTATGAAGAATGTTTTCAACGGTCCGGATCGACCATTTTCATTGATTTTGACGAGGAGGCTAGAGGAGGCTACGAAAAAGGAGGCCAATGGATCCCCCCTCTATATATATATATATATATATATATATATATATATATGAGGAGGGATCCGTAGCCGCCATCAATTTTGTAGCCGCTCGCAACCGCTCCATCATACCAAGTGTAAATCGTCGATCCGGACCGTTGAAAATATTCTCCATACTAATGTAGACTTGGAGACCAAATTTTATATTTTTTGGAATTTTTTTACTATTTTATCGGAAGGGTTGAAAATTAGATGCTTGTAAATCGTTAGATAAATGAATTTTCAATCCATCCGATAAAATAGTAAAAATATTCAAAAAAATGTAAAATTTGGTTTCCAAGTCTATATTAATATGAAGAATGTTTTCAACGGTCCGGATCGGTCATTTACATTTGCTACCATGGAGCGGTTGCGAGTGGTTGGAAGTTTGGCGGCTACGGATCCCTCCTATATATATATATATATATTTATAACTGGGCTATGGTGCTTGATCAAGCACCAAGGGGTCGGTGCTTGATCATCAAATCACACAAACGGGCGGTTAGAATTTTGATTTATCATCCTCAATAATTTTTTATAACAAAATTTGTGGGATACCAAAATTTTCTATTTTTAGAATTTTGTAAGTATTTATTTTGTATTTTTGAAAATGAATAAAAAATAGTAATAAAAATAAACAATGCTTATACATAAAATTGGTCACTTTAAAAATCCAAAACAAATACTTACAAAATTCAAAAAATAGAAAATTTTGGTATCCCACAAGATTTTGATACAAAGAAATTAATGATCATGATAAATCAAAATTTTAACCGTCCATTTGTGAGATTTGATGATCAAGCATCGACTCCTTGGTGCTTGATCAAGCACCATTGCCCAGCTCTATATATATATATATATATATATAGAGAGAGAGAGAGAGAGGAGGGATCTGTAGACGTCAAACTTTCAACTGCTCGCAACCACTCTATGGTAGCAAATGTAAATGATCGATCCGGACCATTGAAAAAAACATTCTCCATATTAATGTAGACTTGGAAACCAAATTTTACATTTTTTTATTTTTTTTCTATTTTATCGGATGGATTGAAATTTTATTTATCTAACGATTTACAAACATCCAATTTTCAACCCTTCCGATAAAATAGTAAAAAAAAATCCAAAAAATATAAAATTTGGTCTCCAAGTCTACATTAGTATGGAGAATATTTTCAACGGTCCGGATCGACCATTTACACTTGGTATGATGGAGCGGTTGCGAGCGGCTACGAAATGGATGGCGGCTACGTATCCCTCCTCATATATATATAGTATGGCTAGCGTGCTTCCATAAGCACTTCGTGTGAAACGCTTACAGGTCAAATTTAAAAATTTAGCATTTGAAATTTCGATTTAAATAGCTCAGTAATTTATTTATATCAAATAGACCATCTTTTGAAAGTTGGCCCAAAAAATAATAAAAAATAGCTTAATTTCTATATCAAATAGGGTCATCTTTCAAAAATCAATAGACATAGTTAGAAAATTAAAAAAATGGAAATTTTTGTATTCTACAAGATTATGATATAAATAAATTACTGAGCTATTTAAATCGAAATTTCAGATGCTAAAATTTTAAAATTTTTAAATTACTGAGCTATTTAAATCATTAGAGACCAAATTTTTATTTTTTAGAATTTGTTTACTATTTTTTTGAAAGATGGAAAATACTCATATTAGGTGGTTAAAATCGTTAGATTAACGAACTTTTCATCTCTTTAGAAAATAGTAAAAAATCTATGAAATATAAATTTGGTTTCTGAATAAATTTGTAGATTTTAATATGAAGATCAAGTTCATGATTTGAATTGATCGTTTGGATTTCTATATTAGAGATATGAAGGCAAAACACCGCACAAGTGCCGCTTTGTGAAGGATCATAGCATCACTCTAAAATAAATGATACTTCACAAATTGGTCGATGATTGTTGATTTTTATTAGTTGTTGATTTGTCATATGAATTATGATTTTAAACTCTCAATTTCTAAATTGGCCGATGATGATGATGATGATGATGATGATGATGATAATTCACACTTTGTATCAAAGCTCGAGTTAATAAAATAATTCATATTTTCGATTGACGAACTGAAAAGTCGAAACTATTGTGTTTTATAAAAAAAAATCATTGTACGTAAACTTACAACACATACGTTAACAAAGAAATTAGAAAATAAACTTCAGAAATCCTCATGAAAAAAGTCCTCACCGAAGCTTGAACTTCAAATCTCCTTTACGAATGTCTTTTGTCTTACTATAGAATTTGAAAGTGGATTCGGCTCAACCCGTGTGTATGATCTACAATTTGGCTCAACCCGTGTGTATGATGAGCCGGGCTTGAGCTGCTTATTTAGGCTCAGAACCATAAAAGCGTAACTCCTCTTATTTCATGATGATTGTGAGTTCGAGTTTAAGCTAGGTTAGTTCAACTTGTTTGCAGTTTGGGTCTAAACAATTTGTTCTTCGTATCAAATGCTTTTATCACTACAATAGAAATGAAATTTAGCAACATCTATAAAATAACGATTATTAAAGAATTTCTTAAAAATTATTGGTAGAAGTGAATACAAATTATATCAGTATAGGACAACGATTATTTAAAATAATCGTTGCTCTAGGATGAGCTAAGGTAACGATTGTTTACAAATAATTGTTGCCTTTTCTTTTCAGAATTTTTTTTCAAAATTATAAGGCAACAATCATTTTAAATAATTGTCGCCTTATCTCAATCCTATCTATAAAAAAGTGCTTCGTGTCTCTTTTCTTAGTCTCTTTTTCTCTATTTCCTTCTTGGCCGCCTCCATAACTTCTCAAATTTTTGTCCTTTCTTTTCCGCCTAGCCACCTCTACACCACTAGTTGATCTAATATGCTAGATGTGTGGAGGTTATCTAACAATCTCTATCACACACACACACCTTGTGTTCTTCTATGCATCTCGGCTTCTTCTTTGCCTCATCCATGACCATCATCGGTCTCATGAGATTATTGTGTTTTTTTCTTATCGACGCGCTGTCTTCTTCCTCTTCTTTAAGATAATTATTTATTTTGTTAGTTTGTTAGTTCATGTAGTAGTTATAGTCAGAGGGGAATCTAGTGGGAGGGTACACCAGGGCCTGGGCCCTGCTCTTGGCCCATAATATTCCACAAGAGCTTATGTAGAGAAGAATTTTGACCCCTTCCGAATGATTCCACAAGGCCCTCCTTTGGAGCCCCCATCTTCGTGAATCCTCATAATATACAGGGGTTTTCCTTTAAATAATAGTTGTTTTTTAGTTATGTTATATATGAATAAACCTTAGTATGTTCTTTTGGAACCCGATAGTTTGGGTATGAAGTTTATGTCATAATTTATTAAATATTTATCTCTTATTCAGAAACAAGGAAATAAATCTCTCATATATGAAAACCAATTAGTGAAAAAAGTTTTCTTACTTGTCTTTATAATTGTTTCATTAAAGATAACTCTATATTTTTATGTATAACATATGTTTAAATAAATTGTGAGGGCCTAGTCGTATTGAAACTAGTAGAAATTGAACTTTGTATTTTAGTCAACATTATCAAGTTATTTTGTTAAATTACTTTAAATTATTCATGGTTATTTAGTTTTCAATATTAAGGTTTATTAGATACGCTACCTTAAAGTAATCAAATTACTTATTTTTTGATCCATTTATTAATACTCGGGTATTTATTTATTTATTATTTATCCTTCTCTACTATTGAAACATTGATAATTTGTTACATGTAAATTAAAATAGCAAAACAATTATAAAAAATCATTCAAAATTCCGAATCGTTTAAACCTTAAAACCAATGGTTTTAAAACTGTACCAGACGTCAACCTAGTAAACTTCGGTCAACTATTTATTGGTCGGGCCGCCAGATCAACCGGTTCAATCGCTGGACTTTTATACACTTATATTAGTCAAATATAAAATAATTATATTGGACACTTTTTAATAATAACAAAATATATATAAATTGTTGATGAAACATAAATTGTTTTAAGAAAATATAAATATAGTAAATAAATAAATTTCATTTATTATGTTAAAACATATTCATATGTATAATTTATAACATATTATACTTATTATTGACATATTATACTTAATATTTACAATATTCAAAAGTACAAGGTTCATGTGTAACATGTTATATTTAAGGTGCATTGAATAGACCAATGTCGTCTCCTAATTCCTAAGCCAGTCAAACGGGCGAAACAGACGCGAAATACGATCGTTTCGTTTTTGTTTCTTTTGTCCACGAAACAATACAAAAATATCGCCAATCTTCCGTTCAACACGAAACGTGAAATTTCATAATAAATGCACTGGAACAAAAGAAAAATCAATTTCATTTCGTTCATTTCTGACACGAAAGAAAAAAACCGTTTCGTTAACCATTTTGTAGGCAAAACAAAACAGTTAAACGAAAAATTTTGTTTCTTCGACAACCCTATTAATTATTTCCATCATATCAAATGAATGTTTTAAAAAAACAAAGAAAAACTAAATGCCTGTAAAGAATCGTTGAACGAAGAGTCACAGTACAAACTATTTAAACCGTTTCTTTTGTGAGACCGAGTTAGTCGGATTTTATTAAATATCGTGATTTTAACTCGGTTTTTTTCAATTAAGTGACGCAAACGATCTTTCAACTAAAATAGACCGGAAGTTGACTGGTTCTGGTTTTTTTGGTTCGATCGCCCGACCCGGTCCGATTTCAAAAAATACTGCATAAAAGATAAAACATGATTTTTTTAACTCGGTTTAATTAGATTAGATTTAAATTTTTAACAAGAATTCAATGACCCATTCTCTATACATGCATGCAGGGGCGAAATCAGTTGGGGAATCAGGGTGGGCCCCGGCCCTTCTTTGGTTCAGAATAGTTTGAATTTCTTTATTTAATTTTATAATTAAATTTGATTAAACGGTAAGATTTTAGTTAAAATTTTGAGATTTTTTATTAAAAATTTGTATAATTTGATCAAAATTAAATTTTAGCATCTTTATAATATTAAAATTAGATTATGCTAACAAATCAACCCTCCTCTAACTCGATGTTGTAGTTCCGCTGCTGCATGCATGCATCGATAAATGTATTTTGAATGCATATTTTGTTTGAAAGGCATATCTCTGCAATCTGCATATTATCCTTTTAATTTAGAGCAATGAAGCACTTTTACTTTCGTAAAAAAATATCTTTTAGACCATCATAGAACAAAATATTTAGGAAGGAACCATGAAAGAAACTTTTAGTGGAATATTTTGTCATCTCTTTTTTTTTTTTTGTACATTCACCAATATGTTAAAACTGAAAATTCGAATAACCAATACAAACCGTTCTTCTTCACAAAATTGATGTACATTTAATATTTCATAATTATTGAATGAATTTTACATTTTTACCAAAGATTAAGAGCACGTAAAATGAACTGATCATGATACAATAGATTAATCTTCAAAGTTTTTTTTTGTCTCCTGATATTGTATAAAGCAAATACATAGAATTAAAAAAATTTATAGCGCGAATACATCATGAAAAAATAACAAAATTAATGGTTCCAAGTTCATCAGTGCAAATTTGATTGGGTGAAAGACGAGGGATAGCTTAACAATAAAAATTTAAATAAAAAAATTAAAATAGAAAAATATATTAGTGTATTTTTTTTAGATTATAGATTAGTTGCGTTCAATTTGATGCGTCATTTAATATTTCATCATGAACCATCCGATATTAACCTTAAAAAGTTGCATTAAACTAAATTCATGAAGTATGAAATGACACTTAAATGACACTAAATTAAAACACAACTAATCTATAAGCTCAAGAATACACCTATATACTTTTTTTCAATTTTATAATTTTTTATGAATTAACTTGAATTTTCATTGTCAAAATTGTTAAAATAAGCATTGCCAAGTGATCACCTTAAATACAAAAATGCCTTCTTATTTTCTTTTTTTTTAATTAACGCAAGAAACTGCTATCCAGCCTAAGAAAAAAAATGGTCAACTTATTTAATATGTACAACCAAAGTTATTCAATAATGACAAAAAGTCAACATTTATTGGCATAAAAGTTTCAAACTGCAAAGGTGTTATATATTATTATTATTAGTCCATGCATCAAATGAATTTGAAAATTGTTTTGACCCATTCGTTTATAATTGCAACATATTCAATTAATGCAATTTAAGTTACCATAAATACCAAACAATCTTATTTTTAATTTCCACGAGAATACTGCAATGCTAGGTCACACCTGTTCAATAAACAAAACAAAGAATGTTTGTTGGTACTATGTATGTTCCCTTTTTTTTTTTTGTCAATTAACTAAATTAATCAGGGTGTATGGTGTGGCGATGATCAGTGTATGACAAGTGCAAGCTAAAACCAGAACAGTAAAAAATGTTTCTGCTCTTTTAAGTGAGATATGATTACCAGTATTAATCTCGTATGTTTTATTTGCTTCTATTTGGACTTACAGGTGTTCCTTATAAGCGAAACAAAACAGAATAAAGGGAACCACAATACTACCTAGGCCTGTCAAATGTGCCAAATGGTCACGAAAGAGGTCTTTGTCATAAATCGTTTCTGTTTAGCTGACGATTAAGAATTTTATTTGCGTTAATCGTTTGTTAATCAAATGACAATAATAAATGGTTGCGTTAACCGTTTCGTAAAGTAAAACGATCAAAACAGTCCAAACGTTCAAAGATTTGCTAATTTACAGTTCAAACTTTTTAATAACAGAACAATATGAAAATATATCTTACCAAAACAATATTTTTGTTGTCAGAATTAGTTTTCTTAAATTCTTTTCTGAAATCCTCCATGAACATCAAAAGATGTCATTAAGAATGAAAAATTACTATGAAATAAGAATCAGATCCAAATTAAAAAATTAAATGAGAATCTGTTCATAACAAAAAATCAGATCCAACTAGTTTCTGAATCTGTATTTTATCTCTCAACTACATTTACAAAAAACTTGCTAACTGACCAAACATATTTATAAAAAAAACCTCAGATATACCAGTTGATTTCTCTGTGGCCATCTCCATTTTCCCTTTCAGTTGGAGAAAGAAAAGCAAAAGAAAGAAGTCATTCCTCCTCCAACGCTCCTCCCCTCAGCTCGTTGTGTCTCATCTCCCGCCTCTTGCCTCTCGCCTCTTGTTCCCTCCGCTCTCCTAACACTAACACAACAAAATTCTAATGGAGATGACTTGGAATTTTTTTCCCTTTTTGTCGAAAGGAGAATGAGAGAGTAAGAGAGGAAACTGGAAAGGAAGGTGAGCGGCGGAGAAAGTTAGGAAGTGAGAATGGGATAGAGAGAGAGAAAGAGAGGAAAGGAAGGTGAGCGGCGGAACAATCGAGAGAAATGTAGGGTTTATTTTTTTCCATCAATCAAACTCTGGAATTAAAAAAATTTGAAACCTGTAGAATTCATAACAAAATACGAAAGTTAACGAAACGAAATTGGGTTCTTTCGTTTTCTGTTTCGTTTATATAACGAAAACATATTGTATTTCGTTTATCGTTCCGCAGGCCGAACGCAACAAAAAAATCCTTCTGTTAATCGTTTCGTACCCACGAAACGAAATGATTAAACGTGTGGAATTCATTTCGTTGACAAGCCTAATACTACATGTGATAAAGCAACTATTGTAAAGAAAAGATTTTGTACTTGGTTACTAATTACCACAGCCCAATAACCGAAACCTAATTACAGCCCAAACTCATTTAATTCATTCAAATATCTAAAAGAGAACTAATATATCTTCAGCCCATCTCCTCAACTTAAACGGTGCCACCATTAAAACTTGTCAGTACCGTCTCCTTCAGATGCTCCTTGACCATGAGGAGCTCTCTCAGCATCAAATCTAGGAAATTTTTTTGATAAACAAATAATCCTCCCAGGTTGCAGCCTGATCAGGTAAATTGGACCAACGGATTAGTACCTGCGCCACAAGAGAACCATTTTTTGTTGATTATCCGCCGATCTAGCACAACTACGGGCTCCACTTTAACCTCTCCTGACAGACCCACCAACGATAAGGTAGGTGTTGCAATCTGCTTACCAATTCTTCTTTTCAGTTGAAAACGTGAAATACAAGGTGAATTTGACTCCCTTCAGGCAATCTCAATCTGTAGGCTACAACTCCAATCTTCTCTAGTAAAGTGAAGGGACCATAAAACCTCGAGCTAAGTTTCAAACACTTTCGGACAGCTATTGAGGTTTGTCGATACGGTTGAAGTTTCAGGTACACTGCATCACCAACTTCTAACTCTCTTTCACTCCTGTTTTTGTCAGCAAAGAACTTAATTCTAGCTTGTGCCCTTTCTAATTGCTCCCTCATTTTTTGTAACACAATAGTCATTTCCTTCAAATACTCATCAATTGGTTCGATTGAGGTGGTTGATAAACTGCCTAACTCCATGTGTGATGGTAAGTATCCATATAATGCCTCAAATGGGGTGCATTTCAGAGAAGAATGGTAACTAGTATTATACCAGTATTCGGCAACTGGCAACCATTGTGTCCACTTTTTTTGGATTTTCATTTGCCATACACCTCAAGTATGATTTCAAACACTGGTTAATCCGCTCACACTGCCCGTCAGTTTGTGGGTGATATGCTGTGGAATAGTTTAGGGTGGTGCCAATTTGCTTGAACAACTCCTTCCAAAAGGTACTAATAAACATCTTGTCCCTATCTGACACAATGGAATTAGGAATCCCATGTAGCTTGAATACATTGTCCATAAATACCCTTGCTACAATTTGTGCATTAAATGGATGTGACAAGGCCATAAAATGAGCATATTTTGTTAGCCTATCCACAACTACATAAATCACACTCTTCCCTTCGGACTTTGGCAGGCCTTCAATAAAATCCATTGCGATGCAGCTCCACACTTTCTCAGGTATTGGCAAAGGTTGGAGTAAACCTGGATATGGTACATGCTCACTCTTGTTTCTTTGACAATTATCACACTGTCTCACAAATCCACAAATTTCTCTCTTCATTACAGGCCAATAAAATGCTCTTTTAATTCTTTGGTAGGTGGCTTGCATGCCAGAATATCCACCAATGGCAAAGGCGTGCAATTCCTCCATGATTCTTTTTCTTATTCCTGCACTCACTCCAATGTAAAGTTTGTTCTTTTTCTTAACTAATCCTGCTTGCACTTGCCAATTTCCATCTATCCCATCTTCATTTTCAAATTCTTGTTTTAGTTTTTCTACCCATGTATCTCCAACATAGCTTTTTCTGGCTTCTTCTTCCCATACAGGTATAATTGAACTCGAGTGTAGCACGACAAGGTGAGATCCACCAATGAGCTTGTTGCCCGAAGCGTAACTGTCTCTCCTTGACAGTGCATCTGCCACGACATTATGACTTCCCGTCTTATACTGAATTGAGTAGTCTAAGCCAATAAATTTCACCAATGCTTTGTGTTGCAATTGATGATTCAATTTTTGCTCCAAAAGATACACTAAACTTTGTTGGTATGTTTTTATCACAAATAGTTGTTTTTGGAGGTAGTGTCTCCACCTTGAAATAGCTGTCGCTTGTTTGGTGAAGCTCGCATAGCTCCGCTGCCATTGTGTGGCTAATGGTCCGACGACTAGCTCGCACAAATCGTGCTACGGTGGCCGTTGTTCGATGGGTAGAGAGATTCACGAGCTGAAGCTCGTATAGTACGAGCGATGAGCTCCTTGTTGCTCACACGTCGAGATATTTCGAGCTGAAGCTCGTGCAGCCTCGTTGGAGGGTGCTGAAGGAAGAAAAAGAAGAAAAGCGAAGAAGAAGGAAGAGAGAGGGAGGAGGGGGAGGCGGTGGCGCATGCACCTCCCTAGCCTAAGGTTAGAATTTTGTTTTTTTCTTCTCTGGAAGTCAAGTATTATTTTTGTACTCTTAGACATTCAAATTATTACAATAGTCGCATTGTGCTGTAGCACTTATATATATGAATGATAATTTGTTTAAGCTTGTACTCATACAGTCATACTGTCACATAATGTGGAAGAGATAAGAAAGATGATGCGATTGATTATTCATAGGTGTGAAGAAGGAATTTTGATGAAGTTTGAGAGTACTTTGTCAGTTGTAGTCATATTTTTGCGACAAGAGTGTTTCGTTTTTTAATTGGTTTGCATTTTGCAATATTTGCAATTGATGTTAGGTTGTTGTTTTAGTAGTGTTAATTATAAGGTTCATGCTGATGTCTGGATGGGGCTTAGGATGGTAAATTTTTGGTAGTTATATTAAAACTTGGTTAGGTGTTTACTTTAGTAATTTTTTACATTGTTCTTCGAAATCAGTTGTTTGATATTGACGACGTATATTGTAAAACCTTTGAATTAGCTTCAAGCCTTCAAAACCTTGAATACCAGTGGTCTACCACTTTCAGTCAAAAATAAAATTGAACAATTTATAAGAACTTTTGTGAATATTTAAAACAGTTTTATATATCACAAAATTAATTTCATAAATCTAATAAAATCAATTAATCTACCTAATTAACCTTTGTCATTCAAATTAGAAATTCAAATGAAATTTTTTGTGAATATCTAAAACAAAATGAATGATTTATTGTAAATACTTAAAAGTAAGAGCTTGATACATAATTATTTAAAAAGACTTAATCACTTTGTTAATTTTGTTCTCGATATATTACTCCATAACGTAATTGTAAACGTATACCTTTATTTTGTCAGTGTTTAAATATGATTCCGGTTTATTAATCTGGAGACGAAGCACAGATATTAAAAAATAAAAATACTCAAGAGGCAGAGTAGGTAATTCATACGGAACCGGATCTCTGCTCGTAAATTCCTGCTTGCTTCCCTGCTTGTTTCGATCTAGATCGTTCAAAATTCATCTAACGGTCAAAATATTTGCCTTCTGAATCAAATCACAGCCGTCCGTAACGATCGAGCGATCGGATCTAAGACAAGCAGGAATTTACGAGCAGCAGATTCGGACCCAATTCATACTTCCAATTGTCAACTGCCAGTGCTTTCTGATATCCGCTCGATGATATTATAATAATTATATGCATGAATGATTGATTCAGGTACAGTGTTTCTAAAGAAAAAAAAGTTGAATTAAATGATTCAGGTACAGTACTGCCACTGCACAAAATGAAGCGTGGCAGAGAATCATACATTGCCTATAGCCTATAAGGCTATAACTAAATTTGATTAGAGTAGCTAAATTCTATCTAATGTAGCGGTGAGGTACAAAATTTTTACGGAGGAGATCTGAGGTTTAAGTTTCGTTACGGATTATTTTTAAGGGGTTCTAAGTTTATTTTCTAGTTTGTTTGTGTGTGTGTTGTAAGCCTACAGACAATGAATAAAAAAAAACTAAATTTGATTAGAGTAGGAATAGTTTCAACGTAGAGGGAGATTTTGATTTTCCTCCCTAAAATTCAAATCCTTATCTCATGGCAGGGACAGAGCCAGAATTTTAGTTTGGACTTTGGAGGGTGCAAAGATTTGAATCTGATCTGATCTCTTCCGACTCCAACATTCGAAAAAGTTTGACGATGCTCGATTCAAACTATTATCGTATCTTGTCTGATCTGACCCATGACTAGTAAGTTGTCGGAACTTGATGATTCGAAATCTAACTCGATCTCATCAATTTTACATGTTTATTGTAAAACAAATTTTTGCATAGATAAATATATAGCAACATTGATTGTTGTAAAATACTCATCAACTTTGTATGTTAAATGTGACTCGCTAAATGTAGATATTGATTTACTTGATTAGATGCACATTTACTAATGATTCATTCTAAAAAAGCAATAGAAAATTAAAAAATTTGAAAGTTATATAGCTTTCCTATTTAAATTATAAGGGGTCATCTTTAATATGATATATCATTATTTTTATACTCAAAATCAAATGATCTTCTTAACCACTTCGATAAATTGAGATCATCTGACTGCTACTTTGACACACCTTATTGCATCATTCTACATATTAAACTAATTATTTGTATACAAAAATTTCTCCTAAACGGAATAAAAGTAACACATGAGATTTCTGCACGTGTTTTCATCAAAATCTAAAATCTATACATTTTTTTGCTTTTCCATACAAATAGCATCTAATGTATTTGTGAAAATTAAAATATTTCTTCTTTTCCATAAAAATCTACATGATGGATCACCACATACTCTTAAATATTTCATATGAGTAAAAATTCGATACTATACTATAGAGAAAAATAAATATTACATTGAAACAAGTAGCGAAAGAATGTGATAATTTGTTGCTAATGATCATATGTTTACTGAAGTCTTGTCCTATAGTGCGTTATTTTCCATCGATCAATTTCTGAAATTGGAAACGCTGATTAGCCTTCGAATTGGAGGGTGTCAGGCCCTCAATTCTTCATTGTTGTGGTATATAAGTGAACATTTCTAAAAATATTAGGGGGTGTCTAACACCCCCCAGCCTCCCCCTTTCTCTGTCCTTGTCTTCTGGAATGGTCAGAAATTTTCAAGAGAGAATGAGTAGTTTTACTGAGTTAGCACTGTAGAAGCGATGTAGCAATTACTGTGCAGGCAAGTCAAAAACGTTGTAACATCGTTGAGAATCAGGAAGCGGGCAACTATTGTAATTTCAGGAGATACAAATTCCTAAAATTCCTCAGCTGCATCATCACAATTGATTAGGGTGGGAACAATTTCGACTTAGAGGGAGATTTTGATTTTCCTCCATAAAATTTCTCAGCTGCATCACCACAATTGATTAGAGTAGGAACAGTTTCAACGTAAGAGGGAGATTTTCAATCTTAAATATATATTACTAGAAATTGCATCCCCACGGTCGGATTCAGGAATTTTTTCGGGGTGATTCAAAATGATGAATATTTTAAAAAAGATTCAAATTATAAGCTTATTTTTCAAAAAAAATTCTAATTACATGGTCAATTTTGAATTTTTTTCTGGGGTGGGTCAGCTGACCCATCCTGGACCTTAGTGGCTCCGCCACACTGCATAGCGGCGTACCGCCACTTCTTTTTTTTAAGGAACTTTTTTGTATTAGAAAAATAAACATCGCAATTATACCAACTTCAATCTTTTTGTAAATAACATTGTTTTCATGAAATTAGAGTTATGTAATAATAAATATCATACATCTTTCTTATGTTCTTTTGAAAGCACGATGATTTATATGAAATGAGGAAGACGTGAACATTAATGGCGTGAAATGATATTATTAATGATATATACTGAAAATAATGGTGTGAAATTTATGACATGGAATTAATGTGTGTTTCATTAATGACATGTCGAGTGTCCGATAATCTGGACACACGTACAATGAGAATTGAATAGCAAAATGATGTGTTGGAGTGTCAGAAAAATTGAACACGCCGACACTGAGCAAGATTTATATATAATATTGATAACGGGCTAAGGGTCTAGGCCAACTTTTTTCGGTAATTACCGAAATGGTACTGATGAAAGTAGTCAAGGGTCTGTGATATTTCGATTGAATGATCAGAACGGTTGAAAAACTACTCTTTGGCAAACTAGCAGGTCCGAACGATAGAATTTCTATCGTTCGACAGTTCCTTTTATTATGGTTGTGGAGGTGATTTAAAGGATTTCTGCAGAACGATGGAAAATTTATCGTGCGAGCTTGTCGAACGGTAGTTTTTCTATCTTTTTGGCCATTCAATCGAAAAAGCCACTTGTATTAGTATCATTTACATAATTACCAAAAAAAGGGGTCTGGCACCGCACATTTTTTTGGTAATAAATGGTACTGATAAAAATAGCCAAGGGTTGGAGTTTTTCGATTGAATAGCCAGAATGATAGAAAAACTATAGTGCGACACTTGATTTCATTGTTGAACGGTAGATTTTATGTCATTCAGCAGTTTTTTTTGTTTTGAAAATTCAAGTATGCGAGTTTTTGTAACGTCAGGAGCATTTTTGTTTTGTTCTGAAAATTACAACTCTGACCATGTATAGCAAAATTAATTAGAATTGTGACCATAAGTAGTATGACCATAATATGAAAATAGAAATGAATATATACTGCAGCTGGTGCGGACTGAAAAAAGGCAAAATTATAATTAATTGATAAGAATTTTTTGCTATATATGATCAAAATTGTAATTAATTTTCTATACATAGTCAACATCTCAATTAAATGTTGAAAAAAAAAACAAATTCAGAACGATAGAAAATCTACCGCTCGGCAATGAAATCAAGTGCCGCACTGTAATTTTTCTACCGTTCTGATCATTCAATCGAAAAACTTCAACTATTTAACTATTTTTATTAATATCATTTTCATAATTACAAAAAAAAATGCTGGCCACCCGAGCTGCACTTTTTCCCACCTATTAGCCTTTTTGAGAAGTATGACTAAAGACTATTTCATTCGTTATTCTATAAATTTAACAAATAAAATATATATATATAAATATGTGTGCACACCTGTGGTACATATTTCATTACAGGTAGAAATTAGAACTGATCAACTAAAACTTTTATTTAATTAATTTGTGAACTATCAAATTAATTTAGTTTCATGAGACAAGTTGACGAGTGGATAAACAATTATTATTTACTATATCAATATCGTATATTTTCAATAGAACTTTGTTTGTTCACATGAACCAGCAGATTACTAATAATTCTAGACCTGATGCAACAGTATTTTTTCCTTATTTTCTTTGTATGTTTCTTATTTTAGTTAAAAAAAAATAGACAAAAATTCTTGTTTCTTTGATAAATAAGATTTTGTCTTAGAATTGATTGCATAGTTGAATTTTATTTTTTTATATTAATTTGCCTCCTTGTAATGTATGTTTGTTTTGATAAAAAGGTTAATTGGTGCATTTTTCTATAATATGATGATCCATATATACAATTGAAAAAAATAATTATTATGTTAGTATTACTCATTTGTCATTTCGTCCGTTATTTTTTCATTATCTGAAAATTTTAACAGATAAGGATAAGGTACGGATAACTACATTTTTTACGAGTAAAGATACTTATGAGTAAGACTAATTTCAAACAGATATGACTAGAGTGCTCTATGGAGCACCAAATTGTTCGTGCTTCACATCTGTATCTCTACTTTCAAAGTTCAAACAACTTATATGAACTGTTGAACATGATCTATGTATTGAAATCTCTTTGAAGATTGAAATATATATTTTATTGTTATTTTTAGAGAGGTAAGAAATCACTCATATTGGCTGGTCCGAAAATCGTTTGATCAACAATTTTTCTACCTCTTAAAAAATAACAAAGGATAAAAAATGTAAAATTTAATCTCTAAATATATTTTAATATATAGATCATGTTAAACAATTTGAATCTTAAATTTTAGAATTGAAGATAACGAAATTGAACACAAATTATTTAGTGCTTCATGGAACCATTTAACCTATATCTCTCTCGCTCCTTTTCAATTAATAAAAGAGGAGGGATTCAATGACCATAACTCTAAATATGCGGGTTCGATCCGGTCAAGGAAATTCGAGGTTGTGATCCGGTTCGGATCTATCCGAGGTCTAATCCGTGCGAACCCGTTCAAAAAAAATCGGGGGTCAAAGACAGGTTGCGGCCAATTTTTTTTTTAAAAACCCGACTCAAATCCGACCTGGAATTGGACCGACCCGACCCAACCCATCAGGACGTTCCAAACCCGTCCAAAATTCGTCCCAAACCCGCCGAAACCTGTCAAATTCTGTGCAAAATCCGTCCCAACCCATTAAATTAAAAAAAATCGAAAAAATTAAAAAGAATTCATCCAACCCGTTAAGCCAATCCGGACCGGCCTGCTCCGAACTCGCCTCAAATCCGCCGATCCGCCGACTCATGGGCCTAAGACGGATTGCGACAGGCCTACAAAAGTTGAACCCGAGAAAACCCGACCCGACCAATCCATTGGACCGGCCAACCCATGAATCGACCAATCTGTTGGACCGGACGAATTTGGACCGACCCGGTTCGACCCGGCCAACTGTCAAATCGCTAATTCGGAGGATATATACTTAGTTATTTTCTAGATGAAACGGACAAAGTCTTTAATTATTATCTGATTATTATACTTCACCCAACAAAACATACATCCGATTATTGCCACCGACCATCTATATAAAAGTTTTCTATCACGTTATGCATCAGAACATGTTTAATTACCGAGTCAACACCAACCAGCTGTCCAAAAAAATGTCAATTTCAAACGACTGCGACAAATTTTATATTATTCTCTACAACCTGTTCATGACATGTTTATATGTTTACAACTCGAGATTTTTACAATAATATTGTGGTGATATATACTTCATCAAACTTCACATATATAAAAATAAATTACATTAATTTTGCAATTAATCTGACCCAAGTGACTAGCAATTTACCTTTTTTTATCCAGGTGACAAATACATGACTATCATGCACATTAGCAGAGTAGAAGTATGATGTTCCAGAACTTAATTTATGTGCTCTTAATAAATAAATATTTAATCATCTTCAAATATCAATACCAACTATCATGCTGAATAATTTATTTACAACAAAATTTTGTGAAATATTAAACTTTTTATTTATAGAGTTCTTAAATACTTGTTTCGAATTTTTTAAAATAATTTCAAAATAATAATAAAATAATCAATGTTTCTATCTAGAGTATGTCACTTTAGATTCAAAACAAATACTTAAAAAACAATTTTTTTGTATCTCGCAAGATTTTCATATAAAAAAATTAGGGTGAGGCTACGGTACTTCACAAAGCATCAAATATGCAGTACTTCGCCTTCGTATTTCTAATTTTAAAATTCAAACGATTAATCTAAATCGTTGAATTTGATTTTCATATTAAAATCTTCTTGGAGATAAAATTTTAGGTTTTTTAGGATATTTTTACTATTTTTATAGAGATGTGAAAAATCATTCATATCGAATGGTTCAGAAATCGTTATATTTACCAACTTTTCACTATCTTAAAAAAAAGTAAAAAAATTTCTAAAATATGTAAAAGTTGGTCTTCAAGGAATTTTTAATATGAAAATGAAGTTCAACGATATGAATTGAACGTTTGAACTTTGAAATTGAATATACAGATGCGAAATACCGCATGTATGAGAATGCTTTGTGAAGTATGGTAACTTCACTCAAAATATTATTTGAATTCAGAGCACTAAAAGTTTGATGCTCCTACCTGTATAGTTGTAGACCTATTAACACGTCGTAAATGTGGTCTAGATGACGATTCCATTATATATTCGGAAAAAGTTCAATCCATAATGGAAATTAATAAATTAAAGGAAAGTGGAAATTATCCTAGCCTAACGGTACATCTGATAGATGTCTCATTTAAAGCTGACAGTTAAATAGTGAATAGGTACCTACAGGCTAGGCTGCTATATACATAATAACATATTAACATTACAAAAAGTGTCGACAAATTGTGCACTCTCCACTTTGTCGTTTATCCAAAAGTAAATCTTAGTGATCACAAGTCACAAAGAAGAAAAAGGAAAAGAAAAATGTAAAAAAATAAAAGAGAATCAGATTTTGTGTGCCAGTAAATCTGAATCTTTCAATCGTATTAAAATTCGTGCAAATTAAATTTCAAAAATACTAACTTTCTGAATCAAATTTACAGCATTAATCATGCACGACAACGTTGTTCTGAACCCTTGAATGATGCCGCGCGGTACAAATAAGCTCCCAAACAAAAGTCCCTTCAACATGATAATTAACTCTAGCTTGCTAATAGATTA
>CAXKVX010001440.1:0-60395 GCA_964058865.1 Eleocharis quinqueflora
CCTTGTCACTAAAAAGAGAAAGAAGAAGAAGAAGAAGGTCATAAAGCATTATCACCTATTTTCCAAAGGGAAAAACAAAAAAATAAACAAACATTAATCTGATAAACTTTAATAAAAAAATAAAAAATGCGAAATTACCGGAAGGCCCATACAAGAATAGAGCAACACGAAATCTTGAAGACAGATCAGAGGGACAGATTGCCGGTGCAATAACAGATGACAAAGTCTTGACCGTTTCACCCTGCAAAGGAATCTGGTCTGGTGAACTGTATAATAAATTGTATGGAGGGATTGCAGATGGGGCAGCTCCACCTAGCACAAGTGCCGTTTGACAACAGTTCACCCGAAGAACTGGCTCATCAGATGGTTCCATTGAGGTTACCTATCAATTATGACAGGACAAAATCACAATCAGTAACACCAAACTTGCACCACTGATAGCTTTGATGGAATTAAATAACATGCAGGCTTATACTACAAGATTAGGTTCCTAATGAAACTTTTTTTGGCTTAAAAGGACCCACCACGTAATAGTATGCTGACAGATAATATTGTTTAGCAACATCAAAAGATATACTAATTATATTTAAATAACTAGCTCATGTATATTGCTGGACTAGCCTAGTATGTTCTGGTCAGTCCTTTACCAGTACAACCAATACTTTGGCAATGGCAACCAGAAGTCGTGCAATAAATTGGCATAAAAAAGAGACATCCCAATTGAGCAGTTAATCAAGATGGCAGAGGAAAATAAGATAGACACATACCTTAAAATAGATCAAATCATCTGATCTCCTATTTCCACTCTTTCCACTACAAGCAATGCACATTTCTGACCCGCAACTCCAGACTTTACGCACACAAAAAACATCCCCCATTGTCAGAAGCCGGTCGACTTTGAAAAACTCATTTAGTGCTGAATCAGTCATGTTCTGATAGTCATTCAACTCAAGTGGTGAGTTTCCCTTGAGAGATGATAGCATACCGCATTCTGGAATTTTAACAAAAGATACCCTCAAGTGAGAGGCATATTTCGGTAAATTTGGCCAAGGAGCAACCTCTATTTTTACTGATAAGTCTTTTTGAGTCATATTTTCCCCCTCTATATCTTCTTCTTTGCTTTTAAAATATTTAAATAAGTTTTCTTCGGTAAGTAGAAGCTTGAGGCATGATGTATGCAGCCCCAGATTAAAGGCCAGTAATGGGCTCATAAAACCAACCTCTTTGGCTTTATTCATGATTAAGTCAGTTTTTATGGGATACGTGTGATAAGGTAATACACCCATTACACGATGCAAAGGTGATTTTAGGGACATTGAATCAAGTTCTTCTGCATTTTGAGCCGTTGAATCCAGGATTGTGATCTTAGCTATTCTTCCGACATTAGTCTCTGTATTTTTTATGAGAACCTGCAAATGGAAATAATGCAGCGGATTATGAGAACCTACATAATAAAAGTTACAATGGTCTCTAAATTCACTCTAATTATGGCTTCTAAGAGCATCTCCACTCCACTTGAAAGAAATCGGAAGTGCTGCGTAGCAATTGTTATAGCAAAGTCATATTACAAGAATGTGAACAGTTGCTAGTTCAGGTTGTCATGACAATTGCAGCGATATACAATTTGACATTGTAAAATAAAAAAATGCAAACGATATTGCGCAAACAAATATCCTATGAATTTGTTGAGAGAATTGAAAAAAATCCACCGATGTGCATTTGAGGAAGGGGATGATATAAGTCCATTTGTGAACTAATTTGTCCCCAAGCTCTTGAAAATGTCCCAAACAAGCTTACCAAATTTTATCCCTTATCCATTTCTTTTGAGAAACAAAAATCTTACCGCCTAACCATATCCAACAAACACTATATAGTTCATTTTATGCAAAATTGCTCCCCTAAAACCCCTTCAGTCCAAAATTCCTGATAGAAACCAAAAGGCGACTATAATACTCACAAGTCACACAGTTCATCATACACACTCAAACATGAGAATATAATCATCATCCTACTATTCTTATTAGATTAATTAATTTGTTTCATCGCATCTCTACCCAAGTCATACAAAATTTTAAGAAATGAACGGCAAAAAAAATTACCAGGGAACCAGTAACAGTCTCCAATTGCCTGAGTACAGACGTGGAGACGCAAATAAAAGAAGAGAGCTCGCTAAATTCATCACTGCACGAAGAAGCATCCGCAACATCATCAAACCGGAGAATCCCAGCCGTCAATTTGATCGATTCGCATATCTCAAGGCACCGTCGGTTCTGAGCTGAATCGTCGAGCTCAGTTGCATCTAGCGATTCCGAGGGACTAAGCATCGAATCGAGTATAGCTCTTGTCGAGGCGAGTATCAATGGCTTGCGACGCATCTCTACCATGAAATTGGTCGACAAAACAATTTTGGTTATTGGTGCCAAATACGGTAATTGTTTACTGTTTCGGAAAGAAGCGTCGGACGGTCGGAGTCGGCACTCGCAATTCAATGCAACAGAAGGAGAGAGAGAGAGAGAGAGATTGACCCGTTGGGTTCGTGCTAACAGATCGGATTGAGATAATAAATTAAAAAAATTCTCGAATCATATTTCTAACTGTTTCAATTTGGGCCGAATTCTTCATTGTCCAACAAATAATAGAACTCCAGATGAAATTCAGCCATAATGGGCCTTTTTTAATTCTTCAATAATGCTAATGGGCCTAGTTGTCTTACTTTCGTTTTACCATGATTATTCCTTGGAATATCTGAAAGAATCCTAGTCAAATTTATCCTAATTCATAATATCTGCAACTGTTTGGTAAACAATTTTCTCTTATCAGTTTAGTCTTTGGACATATGTTATATTATACATGTTATCCCTTTTTGTTTAATTTCTAATTTTCTAATTATTTCCAATTATAATTTATATCCTACTCAAATATTTTGTTCTGCTCACTAAATTAAGCTACCTATCCTGCAGAGACAAACTGAACAGCTAGTAAATTTAAAAGCGTAAAGATATAAAATCACCTAAGCTTGCTTGCTTTTATTCAACATATAGAATTATTAATAAGGATACATGCCATTCATGATTACATCAGGCTTTCATGCATGACTTACATTGAAATTAAGAGCATGCTCTTCCTTCCTTATACTATCATTTAAACCAAAGACTTTCTGATAATATAATCACTATGGGTAATTGCCCCAAAACTGGGACTGGAGAAGATCTACAGTTTTCTTGTCTAGCATGAATGCCTTGGCTAGGATGTCATCGGAGATGGGAGGCTTCGATCCGAAAACAGCGTTGGCAATTGTTATCACGCCAGGATTCTGACTGCTCAGACCAGACAAGGCCACGGCATTCGCTAAGCCGCTGTTAAACTGGAAATGTATCAGTCCTTCGGGGAATACAAACACATCTCCCTTCTGAAGTATCTGCAACAATCAATTCATACACCAAAAGTTTATTAGAAGGTTCAAGACGAGATTAAGATTTCCATTTGTCAAATAGTATCATTCAATTGCTTGGGAAAAAAATGACGATGGCACTGTTTAATTATGTGCTATACACGTATACTGCTAATCTGCTATTAGATA
The DNA here is from genome assembly GCA_964058865.1 of Eleocharis quinqueflora. NCBI lineage: Eukaryota > Viridiplantae > Streptophyta > Magnoliopsida > Poales > Cyperaceae > Eleocharis > Eleocharis quinqueflora. The sequence continues at coordinate 3,581 of CAXKVX010001440.1, forward strand.
TATGCTGGCAATAGTATTGTCCTTTCAGGTTCAGTAAGTAATTAAATATTTACTAGACTGTTATTTCATTGAAGTACATACATATATACATACCTTTGCGAAGAGCTTGTTGTCAGGGTTAGATGTCACGAACCCGACCGACAGGGTTCCTTCAAGCACAACCAGGATCTCAGTGGCCCGTGGATGGGTGTGTGGTGGGTTCAGACCATTGGGTGCAAAATCGATACGAGCTAGGGATATGCCGAGCGTGTTTAGACCAGCGATTTGTTGCACATTAACTGGAGTTACTGCTGAACCCATAGGGTTCATTGTGTTGCCTGGCCTGTCGAGGCCAGGGAAGAAGAAATCGTTAGCTGTTGCAAGTTTTGGATCCTTGCAAACAAAGCCATTGACAAACACTGCATTCAAATAAATCGTCAGATTTCAGAAGAAAAAAAGAAGAAAAATATCTAATAAAATTTATTAACTAATTAAGTACGTCAATTCTAAATTAATCCATTATTTCTACGTACACACAAAATATAATATGACTCTAATTCATTGTGGATGTTATTTACATACTCGGAATTTCAGCTGAGTTATGTGTAAATATTAAAATATACACAATTGAGAGTACAATTAAAGTCCAAACTTCATCAGTGTAGTTGATTAGTCACCATATTAATTAAGATACCAAAATTACTTGGTTATAAAAAAATTAAGAGAGTAGATGAAACATATTAATTACCAAATGATGCCTTGTCAGCAACACAGAAATCTTGGAGTGGGCTGGGATCAGAAGCTAGTGCAATAGGAAGAGTGATTGCTACTGCTAAAATTGTAAATACGAGATGCGAGGCCATTTCTTTCTATACCAATATATATATCACTTCTAAATTTGAAAGGAACGTTTATGTTTCTGCTGTTGGTACTGAAGCACTACTGGAGGGATATTTATAGACTGAGAATCTAAGTGATACTTTTCTGAAGAAACTAGTTTTAGAATAATTACTTTAATCTTGAGTTGAAATCTATATAAAATATACACCCTCGTTTGTACAAACAATGGTGGATGTATACTCTTATGGTGAATGTAATGGTAGGAGGCTTATATTACTAATTAAATTGGTGCAATGTTCTCTATATTTTTTTTTTCTAAGTATTGCGCACATATACAAGTGTTTTTCTAAAGAAAAAATATTTCTTAAGATTTTTTTTATTTAAGCCCCATTAGACTATTTGAAAATTATCTGGCTTGAGCAATGCATCATGCATGTACTTATTGTGGAACTTTAATAAGGAAAAAACTTAGGTACCTTAGGTACTCCACTCTGTTCACATTGTTTGATTGGAATATATGATGCGAATTTCAATGCAATCAAATAATAAAAATTAAATGAAGTATCTAGAGAGCATCTAAAACAACTATTAATCAATCAAGTAGATATCAACAAGTGGATAGTAAATCCTTGAAATCCTAAGTTCTCATTTTGATTCTCTAGATTTGTGTAATTGAGTTTAACTTAGACTAAATTTTCAAAATAACAAAAAATCAAACATATACCCTTTAACTTAAATCAAACACCAAACTTTGCTTAATTTTCAAGACTTAAATTGAATTTACGAAGAAACTAGAATCGAATTGTCCATGCGAATTCGATCCCTAAGTATTACAATTAACAGTTGTATACTTGCAACCTTTGTTTAGAATTATGGTTAATAAAACATCGCATCAATTGTACTTGTTTTGTTATAAAAAATAAGGTAGATAAATTAGATTTTACCTCAATAAAAACCTTTTTGTGTTACTCACTTGAAAAGAAAGGGTACAAGTTATGGCCCTAGAACAAGGAAACTCTACATTTTAAGAGATGTAACTTTTTTTGAGAAGGAACAATTTTATAGAAGAGATGAAAATGATCATTTGGATCAACTTCTACCAAACAAGTTTATTATATCATGTCTTACTACTCTGGAAAAGATAATTTTTTCTTGAAGGAAATGTTGAAACAGGTAATCAAGAACCTGAAGAAACTAAACAATCTTCAGAACAAACATAACAATCAAAATATCAAACTGGACAATCATAATGGCAAATTGAACAGTCAGAAGTACAAACTGGTCAATCAGAAGCACAAACAAAACAATCAGAGGTGCAATATGGACAAATACAAGAGGCATGAAAACAATTGAGAAGGTCAAGTCAACAACCTCAATCCACCACAAGGCTAAAAGACTACATCACCTATTCGGTACAATATCCTATACAAAATTATGTTTCTTACAATAATATTACATGGACACTATGTTTTCTTGAATTCACTATCAGAAATGGAGAACCAACTAATGAGGTAGCAAAGCTAGACTCGAAATGGTATAGGACAATGAAAGAGGAACTCCATGTCTTGAAAAAAAAATCAAACTTGGGAGTTATGTAGTCTACCAAACCTTAAAAGACATGTTGGATGCAAATAGGTTTATAAGATCAAACATAATAGTGATGGCATTATTAAACGGTATAAAGCTAGGTTGATAGCCAAAGGTTATATCCATACTTACGATATTGATGGTAATGAAATCTTTGCATCAGTAGTCAAAATGAACACCGTAAAAATCCTTTTGTCCATTGTCACAAACAAGAATTGGATTTTGCATCAAATGGATGTAAAGAATTCATTTCTTTAAGGCTGTGCTCCAGCGTCAACGGATGCAAGGGAAGGAAAGGTAAGGAGGTGTAGGGAAGGAAGGTGACAGAAGGGGAAGGAAATAAGCTTCTTAGCTTACTTGCTCCAGAATCGACGACGGAGAGGAAGGAAGGAAAGTCTAATTTGATTCAGCTCTACACAAACCTCCTCTACCCTCCAATTTGGGAGGTAACAAAATTGCAACGAGGGAAGGAAAGTTATAACATCCAAAACTTCTTCCTTCCTTCGTAAAAATTTACTGGAGCAAGGAAACCATTAAAATTCACCTCCCCTTCCTTCCCTTCCCTTCTGATTTTATGTGCTGGAGCAGACCCTAAGGAACACTTGAAGGAGAAGTATATATGATACTACTATCCGGTCGCAAAAAGAAGTTAGTCCTAATCTTGTTTGTAGGTTAAAGAAATTGATATATGGGCTAAAGCAATCTCCAAAAGCATGGTATGGCAAGCTTAGTCATTTTTTTATTATCTTGCAATTTTAGAATAAGTTTAACCGATACATCTCTATTTATCAAACATGATGTCAATGGTACTACCGTAGTTTCAAGAGCGGATCCAAAATTTCCGTCAGGGAGGGGCAAGATCTATCATTTTTTTTTCCAGAGGCAAAATGATGCACAATTTTGAATATACATGGTTATTTTGCAAAAAAAATGACAAATCGTATAAATACACAAAATTATTTTGCAAAACAATTCCAGAGGCGGCTGCCCCCCGGCCTCATGTAGCTCCGCCCCTACGTAATTTTGATTTATATAGATGACGTAATTATAATCGGGGATAATAAATGAAATTTAGAATGTCAAAGAAACTTGAAACAAAAATTTGAGATTAAAGATTTAGGCAAAGTAAAATATATTCTTGGAATAGAAGTTGACCATTCTACGAAATGACTATTTCTATCTCAAATAAAATATGTTCTTGTTTTTCTGAAAGAGATCGGTAAGATAGGGTGCAAACCGGTCATTTTTCCAATTGACACAAACATGAAACTAAATACCGAAGATGACGAGCCTTTTAGTGATATAAGCCAATTTCAAAGACTTGTGGGAAACTAATTTACTTGACCGTAACAAGATCAAATCTTTCTTTTATCGTAAGTCAAATTAGCAAATTTATGCACCAAGAATAGCTCATTTAAGTGCCATAGAAAGAGTATTAAGGTATTTAAAAGGTTCTTTCGAAAAGGAAATTTGGATGAAGAGAAATTGTACTAATGATATATGTGGTTATTCTGATGCAGACTGGATCGAGAGTTTCGATAGAAAATCAACGAGCGGTTTTTGCATATTTGAAGGCGAAAATGTAATCACATTGAAGAGAAAGAAACAAAATGTTAGGACACGAGTAAGTGCGCAAGCGGAGTATCGAGCCATGTCTTTTACCGCAAGTGATCTAACATGGGTCAAGCAAGTGTTAACTGACTTGGGCATTAAAATTGAAGAACCAATGAAAATGTATTGTGATAATCAAGCGGTTAGACACATTGCAGCAAATCCCGTGTTCCACAACCAGACCAAACAAATTGAAGTGATTGTCACTTCGTGAGAGAGAAAATCAAAGCTAAAGAAATTGAAATCCCATTTTTTAAAAGGGAAGACCAACTAGCAGATGTTTTTACAAAAGGAACAATAGGAATCTTGAAAATATTTGCTGTAAGCTAGGATTATATGATTTATACTAGGAATTTGACAAAATCCAATCGGGTTCGACCCGACCTGGTTCGGCTCGACTCGACCCGAGGCTCAATCCATGCGGACCCGTCCAAAAAAACGAAGGCCAAAGACGGGTTGCGACCAATTTTTTTGGAAAAATTCGATTCAAATCCGGCCCGGATTGAACCGGCCCAGACCAACCCCACCCGTCAACCCGTGCAGAACCCGCTGAAACTCGTCGAAACCCGCCAAAAATCGCCCAAACCGTGCAAAATCCGTCTCAATCCGGAAATAACTCGGGAATAACCAATTAAATTAAAAAATAAAAAATTAAAAAAAATAAAAAATCCATCCAACTCATCAACCCAACCCGAACCGATTTGCCCCGAACCCGCCTCAAATCTGCCAATTCGCCGACCCATTGGCCTAAGACTGGTTGCGGCCAACCTACAAAATTTGAACTCGTGGAAATCCGGCCCGGCCAACCCATTGAACCGGACGGGTTTGGACCGACCCGATCTGACCCGGCCCGTTGTCAAATCACTAATTTATACAATCCTAATTTTAAGAAGAGTGTTGAAAAACAAGAAGATTAAGGGTGTGTTTGGATCACCAAAAATAGCACTAACCAAAGATAAGTGTTGCTATCCACACAAAAATGTTATCCAAACATGATTTAGTAAGTTGTGAGTAGTGTTGGTTAGTGCTATTTTGCTAATCCAACAATTTAGTAAGTTGTGAGTAGTGTTGGTTAGTGCTATTTTGCTAATCCAACAAAATGGTAGGATTAGCAAATTAGCACATGTCATGGTTAGCAAAATTATTATTTTATTACATTGTAATCAACATCTTGATATTATTATTATTATTTAATATTATTATTATTTTATTATTATTAATTGTCATTATTATTATTTTATTATTATTATTGTCATTATTATTGTCATTATTATTATTATAATTGTCATTATTATTATTTTATTATTATTTTTATTATTATTATAATTATAATAATTATTATTTTATTATTATTATTATTTTATTATTATTATTGTCATTATTATTTTATTAGTATTAATATAATTGTCATTAATTTTATTAGTATTATTATAATTGTCATTATTATTATTTTTATTATTATTATTGTAATTATCATTATTTTATTATTATTATAATTGTCATTAATATTATTTTATTATTATTATTATTTTAATTGTCATTATTATTTTATTAGTATTATTATAATTGTCATTATTATTATTGTAATTATCATTATTTTATTATTATTATAATTGTCATTAATATTATTTTATTATTATTATTATTTTAATTGTCATTATTTTATTATTATTTTAATTATCATTATTATTTTATTAGTATTATTATAATTGTCATTATTATTATTATTATTGTAATTAACATTATTTTATTATTATTATAATTGTCATTAATATTATTTTATTATTATTATTATTTTAATTATCATTATTTTATTATTATTTTAATTGTCATTATTATTTTATTAGTATTATTATAATTGTCATTATTATTATTTTTATTATTATTGTAATTATCATTATTTTATTATTATTATAATTGTCATTATTATTATTTTATTATTGTTATTATTGTCATTATTATTTTATTAATATTATTATAATTGTCATTATTATTATTTTTATTATTATTATTGTAATTATCATTATTTTATTATTATTATAATTGTCATTATTATTATTATTATTTTAATTGTCATTATTTTATTATTGTTATTATTGTCATTATTATTTTATTAGTATTATTATAATTTTTATTATTATTGTAATTATCATTATTTTATTATTATTATAATTGTCATTTATTATTTTTGTAATTATCATTATTTATTATTTTATTATTATTATTGTAATTATCATTATTTTGTTATTGTTATTTTATTACTATTATCATTTATTATTATTGTATTATTATTATATTATAAATTGATATCAATATTTTATTATTATCGTTAAAAAAACTAAAATAATTTATTATTTTACTAACTCACTATCACTACTCCAAATGTGCAATCCAAACAATATTTTCACTAACCTAGATAGCACAAAATTAGCACTATTTTTGCACTTACCTAGATAGCAAAAAGTAACCACTATTTCAACCACTAATCTAGATAGCACTATTTTTGCACTAACCATGACATGATCCAAACGCACCCTAAAAGATTAACCTAAATCAAGCAAGCCGCTACGAGCTTTTTCGTGCACATTCCGAGCAAAGGGGGATTTAGAATTCTCGTAGTGGGGCAAAATTATGCAGATTTTGAAATATACATGATTATTTTGCAAAAAAAAAATTGACAAATCATACAAATACATAAAATTATTTTACAAAAAAAAATTCAGAGGAGCACCTGAGCTATGCTGCATCCGCCCCTGATTCCGAGTGTGTCGAGTCATGAGTTTTTTGCACAATCCTAAAATTACAATTTGCACAAAAATTTACTTTGTTAGCTAGTTATTTGTGAACATGAATTATGTTAGCAACTATTACTTTAACACAAAGTGCATCCGCCCCTGATTCCGATTTCGGATTAAACATAACATATTTTTCTCTTTAATTAGACGAATAAAATTTTGGAGTTGATGCATAGGAATATGACTTGGTGCTTGAGGTCTCAAGTTCTGATGACACAACATTAATTCTTCCAACTCTAAAAGAACACATTGAAAAAACTTCATCATTCGTTAAAATATTATTATAAAATATCATTGAGATTAAGAATTTGAATCCATATAGGACTTAATTTATTTGGAAACCATTTGTGGGTTGGATGGGACTAAGTAGATTTTGTCAATCAAAGCCCACTAATTAAATCTTACTTGGGTTTGGGTTGATGTATGAGGTTTTTAAACTTTTTTTTTTTTTATATTTCTTTTCGATAAGTTGACGTATGTCATTTTAAGGTATGCTTGATAATAATAAGTATATCATTGAACTAAAGGTTGAATGGTTTATATATATACATTATTTTCCTCGTGTATAATGGAATTAGGTCATCAAACCATTTACTTTACCATAGTGCTTAATTATCCTTGGATTTTTTTTTTGCCATATTAGTGCTTATCCTTAGTTGAAGCAGCAGCTCCTGAAATCCATTAGAAAACGTGTAGGCGGCTACATGAGGTCAAAGATGAGGGGAGAGGGGTTGTCGTTTTTCATGAATTTTTTTTTACAAAATAATTTTGTGTATTTATATGAGTAATTTTTTTTTTGTAAAATAATTATATATATTTAAAAATATGCAGCGTTTTACCTTCTAATAAAAATGATAGATCTTGTCTCTTTCATACGAAAATTCTGAATTCGTTCTATTGGTGACTATATGTATATAATAATAATAATAATAATAATAACATCATGGATTCATGGCCGCATAATTAATCCATAATTAGTTTCTTGTCTGTCTATCAATATTTTTGACTGCATGTGCAAATAACAATATCTGAACCGATGTAGTTTATGATTTCCTATATGATCAAAATCAAACTTTTTTAAATATTATAAAAGACGTCTTCATAAATAATGTGCGAACCCATAAAATTTCGATTTTCCTGTATTCGAACTCGTATTCACTCCTGTATTAAAAAAGTGACTGGACACATTGAGACCAATATTTATGTATTTACATTTTATTTACAAGCGCATGTGTCTGTACTCTGTAATTAAAAAAAAAATTCAAATTAATGATATTGTATGTGTTGCCAATTATCTTGCCGTGTGTAACACATGCCTCAAAAAATAACTGTAAAGTTGTTAAATATTTATAATGAAGATATGTTGTTGTTGTTATTGTTATTAGGGTATTTTTTTGGGAGATAGGACTTTGAATTATTCATTTTTAGTCATTCTGAACTTTAATATATCTTCAAATTTAGTCACTCCTTCACTTTTTTCATCGAAATTTTAATAAAAAGCTGACATGAAATGCATCTTTCTTCTTATAAAATCTTTGTAATAATCAATATTTCTAATATGATTGCTATTTAGACGTCATGACAATTTTTCGTTAAACTTTTTTGATGAAAAATAATGCGAGGGTGATTAAATTTGGAGATTTATCAAAGTTCAGTGACTAAAAATGAATAATTCAAAGTTTAGTGACCAAATATGGATTTGATACAAAATTTAGTGACCTTTCAATAAATTTATCCTCATTATTATTAATAATAATAATATTATTATTCATTCATGATGTGGATCTCATAATTTTTTTTTGGTAATTATGAAAATGATAGTGATAAAAGTAGTCAAGGAATACGAGTTTTTCGATCGAATGACCAGAACGGTAGAAATACATTTTTTTTTAAATGTGCGCATGGTAGAATTTCTACCGAGCAAGAAAGAAATGTCTTTTCTTACAATGTACTATAATTATGACCTTGCATAAAACATACTTATTATAGTGATCATGTGTGGTAAAATAATTTCGACTATAACCATTAAATGTATTTATTAATGCATTAATAAATAAATAATTAATTAATATAATTCATGCTTGAGATAAATTGATGCGCGTAACATTTTCTTAATGCAATTTAGACAAATTTGTTTTAAATTAAATTAATTAATTAAAAGCTTTTGGTCATGGCTAAAATATTTTTCTCTGCATAGTCATGACCGAAAATATTTTTTATACATAATCATAACATAAAATATTTTTTAAATTTGAATTGTGGCTGAGAAAATTAACAAACTGGACTACGATAGATTTTCTATCGTGCGACAAAAAAAACTACAGCACTGTAAAAAATCTACCGTTCTGATCATTCGATCGAAAAACTCGTACCTTTTGACTACTTTTATAACTACTATTATCATAATTAAAAAAAAAAAGCTGCGTGGATCTCTCATTAACTTCAAATCTTTTTCAATAAAAATATATAAATCAGAAAAAGGAGAGTCATACGCCAGAAGTACAATTGTTTACAGATTAGAACCAGAGAGAAGCAAAGATATACGTATACCTAGGAATTTGTCTTTTAGTGTCGGCGGCGGCTTCTGAGTTGTGAACCAATTAACAGGAAGTATAATTTTTAATTTTACCATGTGTTTGGCTCCACAATTATGTATGAATATAATAATAATAATAATAATAATAATAATAATAATAATAATAATCTGTTCTGATGTGCTACATAACATAACTTTACACGTATCGAGTAGAGAGCAACAATGAGATGTATTTTTCTGTAACACTTAACAGAATATAAATTTATTTGATAATTGTACATACATATGTTTTTAGTGATATATTATATATTTTTAAACATGTTACCCATTTTGCTAATGTTGTAATAATCAAAGAAGTGGATAATGGAGAATCCATTCTATTTTGAAAAAAAAAATGTATGATTGGGTTCTACTAGTTTAGCAATTCAATTTCCACATGTTTTGCTAAAGCTAAATATATAGAGACATTAACTGTAGTTAAGGTTTTTATTCAGGATCATATTAAAATTTCACTGTTTAGGAGTGCTACTCTTTTATTAAGAGAAGAAAAGGCAATTTTAATCAATATTATTCAACGGTATACTTTTGACTCTCTTGATACATTGGGCTTTTGATAGTAAGGCAGTATTTTTTCTTCATAGTTTATACTTGTTTTTTGAAATTCATAAGGATATTTGTTCCTATTAAAAATTCTATATGGAAGTTACATGTGCTTTAAAGGTTAAGATTTTCATGTGGCTGGCTTTAAAATATATAGAATAAATACTAGGTACATTTTGATCATCAAACGATGGAGGGGTAGTATTTTTCGTCAATGTTGTACTAATTTAGAACTTGTGGATCATTTGTTTATTAAATGTGAGTTTATCTCGCAATGTTGGATTCTGCTTAATAGATATCGTCAGATTAATGGGTTATTGGATCTTACTTCTTAGGAATCGTTATGGCATTCAACCTTTTTGTTATCTTCCTCTAATAGAGTTAAAATTCAATGCTTAATTTTTGCCTTCTATTGGATAGTGTTGAATAATTGAAAATTGTTTTTAATAATGTTGCTGGTTTATCATTTTATTTCATTTGTTTTAATAGTTTTATTTTATTTGCTACCTGAACATTGAACTCAATCTGACTTGGAGCACATGTTCAGACATGGGTGGTGCTAGTAAGAGTCAGGGGATAGCCAGGTTCTATATAGAGTAGTGATGGGATACAAGATATTCATAGGTAAGGTTTGGGGTTCAATTTTTGTTAGAGGCTATTTTTAGAAGGGTTTTTCAAGTTTATTTTTTAGTTTTTTGTGTGTTGTAAGTCTACAGACAATGAATAAAAAAAAAGAGGGGATAGTCATTTTTCTGGAACTTCTTTTTATAAAACATATCTTGTATATTTATACAATTCATCATTTTTTAGAAAAAAATATTTTTATAATTTGAATTTTTTAAATGCCTTATTTTATCTCCGTTGATTTTTTTTTTTGTAGATCTCATTCCGTGACGAAAATTCTGATCTGTCTTTCAGAGTATGGCAGCTCCATCTCCACCGGCTCATGTATTTTGTAAATATTGTTGAGGCTTTCGAAGTAAAAGCAGTCAAATATATCTGCTTTTTCAGAAAATATTAAAATTTAGCTTGTTATTTATGTTAACATCATAAATCGTAATATTTTGATTAAAGATTTTAAACGATTATAAAAAAAACCTAATAGCTAGTTCAATGTGGACTCTACATATACGGCCCAGCCCAGCCCATCCCGGACCAGCCCATAAAACCTATAATCCTCTCACCAGGCCTGTTATTAACCAACAGTCATGAGGCCTCTCTGAGACCCAACAATCCAACCCAATTTTCTACTTCTTCGTGCTATCCCATCCCAAATATCTATTCCGATCATCAAATTCAATCTATGATATCTCTATGAAGAATCAGCGAAACAAACTAGAGTGAAGAATCGGCGTCACTCTGAGTAGTTATTTCCGATTCAAGCTTTTTACCGCAAAACGCGGCTAGGTAGATTTTGCAAATCATGTTTGCGTCAATGGCATAAGGGTTTATTGCTTGCTATGGTAGAAGATAAAAGTTGAAGGTAAGGTGCTTCACAAACAAACCATAGGGGTACATCGCTTGCCATCCCTCTCTCCGTTTTCGAACCACGCAAGCTGAATTATGGCATTTATGTTTGGAAATTGTAATAATTTGACTTTCTCTCCTAGTTCCTGGTCAAAACCTTCTGTATCTATTTATGGGATTTCAGTTTTTGGAAATGTCACTGTTGGAACCCATTTCAGTAGTAGTTTGGTGAGGAGAAGTGTTAGTATTGATAAGAGGTCGAACAAGGTTAGAGTAACTGTGAGCAGTTTAGCGAATCGAGATGTTAAAGTTGGTTCTGGAGAGATTTCTTCCATTGAGAAGGAGCTAAACTTTACCCCCAGTTTTTCTGATTATGTGAAGATTATGGAGTCAGTTAAACTGGATCGAAGTAATATAGATGATGGAAGTTCTGATGATAATAATAGTTCGAAGAGAAGTAAGAAACAAACTAATCAGAAAAGGCCATCATTTAAGACCAGAGATGATAATAATGAGGATAAAGTGGGACCGAAAGCAAATAAAGGGACAAACGGGGGGTGGAGCCAAGTTGAAAGTATTTTACTGGACAAACAGTCGAAAGTTCATGATAAATTTGAAATTGAGAGATCCAAATCCAATTTAAATGAGAAGTACAAAAGAAAAGGTGATTCTTTTGGTAAAATTGGTGGGACCACTGGTGAAAGTGCAAGAAATAAGGATGCAAAGCAGAAATTTACACGTCAAAAGGCCTATGATAATGGTCAACAAGAGATGTTTTATCAGGAAAAAGAGACAAATTTGGAAAATCATGGGACTGATGCAATGCATGAAACATCTAAAGAGAAATATGGTGTTGTGAGGAGTGAGCATGAGAATTATGAAAGGAAAAGTGATTCTTTTGGTAAAACTAAGGGTAACATTAGGGAAAGTGTGAGAAATAAAAATGCAAAGGAGAAGTATGTGCGTCAAGAGGCCTATTATAATGGTCAACAGGGGATGTTTTATCAGGAAAAAGTGACAAAGTTGGAAAATCATGGGACTGTTGCAATGCATGAAAAATCTAATGAAAAAAACAGTGGAGTTATGTGGAGTGAGCATGAGAAGTACCAAAGAAAAAGTAATTCTTTTGGTAAAATTAGTGGTACCGTTGGGGGAAGTGTGAGAAATAAAAATGCAAAGGAGAAGTTTGTACGTCAAAAGGCCTATGATAATGGTCAGCAAGAGATCTTTTATCAGAAAAAAGGGACAACATCAGAAAATCAAGGGACTGTTGCAATGCGTGATAAATCAAACGAAAATTACAGTAGAGTTGTAAGGAGAGAGCATGATGCAGTTATCAGTGGAAAGATCAATTCTGCAATTGAACTGATGGGTCAGAAGGATAAGCTAGAAGGATATGAACTTTATCAAGTGGGAGTGAGGCCTTATAAAAAAACTGGTGCCAAATTTGAAAGATATGGGGCTGTGGAGATGCAGAGAAAGGCACAAAAAGGTGATGTAATGGTGAGGCAAGAGGTTAGTGACGAAGATATTGATGACAGAGCTGCATTTAAGACCTTTGAGGTGTTTACTGACATCAGAAATCGGCCAAGAGTTCTTAGAATGGAGATTGAAGAGAGGATAAAAACATTAGCTGGCCGGTAAAATTCTTTACCCTACTCGATATTTGTGTTAGATTGATTTTATTTTAGTTGTTCTACTGTTGGTGTTGCAGATGGTTGGGTGTTTGTGACCTGTGCTTTTGAGCCCAATATGAAATGTGACACTAGTTCATACCAGTATGGCAGTATATACTGTTCTTGATTTGTACCAGCACAGTACTGAGTCTATATCTGCTATTATTCATGAATCGGAAACTGGAGCTTGCTTTTCCAGTCTCCAGCTATTCTACGTTGCAAAGCGTGAGCTTTGCGATTGTGGACTATTGGATCTTGTTGGCACAAATCACAAAGCGCGATTCAATGGTCGACGATCGCAAAGCGCGTGCTTTGCAAAGTAGAATAGCCTAACTCTATATATATATATATAGAGAGAGAGAGAGAGAGTTAGGCTATGGTACTTAGATAAGCACGGAGCTCCTTATGATCATATCTTGAATTTCAAAATGCAAATGGACAATCTGAACAGTTGAAAATGTTGTTCATATTAAAATCTACTTGGAAACCAAAATTTTCATTTTTTGGAATTTTTTTCTATTTTATCGGATGGGTAGAAAATCGGTTCAATTTGAAGGTTTATAAATCATCAGATTATTCCTATCCGATAAAATAGTAAAAGAAATTAAAAAAAAATGAAAATTTTGGTTTTCAAGTAGATTTTAGTATGGAAAACATTTTCAACAGTTCTGATCGTCCATTTGCATTTTGAAATTCAAGATACGGTCATAAGCACGGTAGAGCAACATGCTTATATAAGTACCATAGCCTAACTCTCTATATATATTTTTGTATATAAGATGGTCAGAGCAGAAAAGCTAGGTCCTGAAATCAGAGTCCAGAATAAAACATAGGCATACAAGGTCATCAGATTTTATTATAATGGCTTTTCACATTGCAAATTAAACTGAGTCGTTTGCAATATCAGTGGATAGAGCACAATGTATTTCATGTTCCAACTAAACCTCATCTTCTTTTGAGAATTGAGATATTGCATGTAACACACAACCATTACATTTATCTGATCATAAATTCTCTATATGTTACTGGTGAGGCCTGAATAGTATTATAACTCACTGTTTATCATTATAATTTTTTTGTGTGAAGCTTAAATGCAGCAGATTTGGATATTCCGGAATGGAAGTTTTCAGAATTAATGCATGGTGCAGGTATACGGTTCTCCGATCATACTGTACTAAGAGTGGTACAGTTTTTAGGTGATTATGGAAACTGGAGACGTGCCTTACAAGTTGTTCAGTGGCTGAAATCCCGAGAAAGATTCAAGTCATTAAAACCCAGGTGAATGCAGCTACTATATTCTGTTTGTTGTGAAAAGAATTGACATATTAGCTTACAAAACATTAATAGGTCATGTACATGCAAGTCCTCATACAAAATGATAGATATCACCGGTATACTAGATAAAAGAGTAAAATGACCCTAATTAGAAATGAGTATGATAATTCGTGCATTTTCTAGCTGATATCAATTTGATCAAAGTGAAAAGAGTTCTTATCAACATTCGGCGCAACATGTGGTGCAATTTGGTGATCCTCACAAAGCTTTGTATCAACATTTGGTGCAATTTGATGAATTTTGATACTTGATGGCCTGTCTAAAGCTATTAAGAAACAAAAGTTTAAATGTTTTTGTGAATGACTAAAATACATTGAAATTGCACCGATTTTGACAGCAAAGTCTTTAGTCCCAAACAAGTTGGGATAGGCTAGAAATGAAACCCAATAATAGTAAATTGCACCAATTTTGACCATGGCTAAAAATACGAAGAACATATTTCTATTATTTTATTCTTGTTTTTTATTATACATGTTTATATCTCAGTTACACAACTGAGATAACTTTTATTATTCATGAGATCATTTTTATGCATTTTGAATTTTTTTTTATTTGTATTGCCTGTGATGCTTGGTTCTATAGGTACATTTACACAACTGTACTAGACATGCTTGGTAAGGCAAAGAGGCCATTTGAAGCATTGAATGTGTTTCATGCAATGCGGGTATTGCTTCTTATATATGACCCTATATAAATTAAATATGTCCATTTTTTGCACCAGTAATCATATTATCTACTTCTTTTATTTTTGTTATGGTGTTATAGAATTTTTGTTTTAAGGCATGCAACATTTGTGAATCTGCAAAGAACAGATATTCTTCCTATATTTGCATGTACAATTTTTCAATCATGGGAATCTAATAGTTTGTGTTACCTGCAAGTATCTCAAAAGATATTGTTAGCTTTCAGGTTCTTTCATGAGAAGGGAAGCCTTGGCGCAGCGGTGAATTTGTTGCCTTGTGACCAGGAGGTCACGGGTTCGAGTCGTGGAAACAGCCTCTTGCAGAAATGTAGGGAAAGGCTGCGTACAAAGACCCCAAAGTGGTCCGACCCTTCCCCGGACCCCGCACAAGCGGGAGCTACGTGCACCGGGCTGCCCTTTTTTTTAGGTTCTTGCATGAGAGATGTTCAGTGTTATTTTCTAGCATACTAAAATATTTGGCTTGCCTGAAAAAGATTTATTATTACTTTTTTATCCAAAGCCCTCTTGTACTGTGTTCTTTCTAGATGTAATATTTTATATTTCATCTTCTTCTATTTCTGATTCATCGTGTGATATTTATTATAGGAAGAATTAGCATCATATCCAGACCTAGCAGCATATCACTGTATCGCTGTTATACTTGGTCAAGCAGGTCTCATAAAAGAACTATTTGACATGATTGATTGCATGAGGACTCTTCCAAAGAAGAAGTTTAATCTAGGGCATCTTCAGAAGTGGGACCCACGTCTTGAACCTGATCTTGTGGTTTATAATGCGGTATTGCTTATTTTAAATTAGAGGTACCATGGTTGAATATGGGTTCAACAAGATTTATCCAGCTTATGGAGAAATACTGGAAAAGTTGTTGGACTAAAATTGTAATTTTATACAACCTGACAAAAGAAACTTGTTTGAATCTGGTCTAGGTGCTGAATGCTTGTGTGCAACAAAAGCAATGGGAGGGGGCATTTTGGGTTTTGCAACAATTAAAGGAAAAAGGCATACGCCCAACAAGCACTACATACGGACTTGTGGCGGAGGTAATGCAGTAAAATTATGCACACAGGTTTTGAATGGCATTTCTTTTTGTTGAGTTAGTTATTTCTCTGTGGTTTTGGTTCAGGTGATGCTTGCATGTGGCAAGTATAACTTGGTGTATGAATTCTTCAACAAGGTCAAGAGGTCATATATACCGAGTGCTTTAAACTATAAAGGTATGATACTTTTTGTATTAGAATAATAATGTTTGAGAGAAGTGTTATGTGATGAAGTTGACGTGCCTTTTTTCACCTTCTATTTCTTGTTATCTCATTTCCTGTTTAGTTGCACATTTGAGGCTAATTTTAGTCAAATTAGAGCTTTTCATATGCTCAACTTACCATGATAAGTACGGTCTCTGAAATCAAATTAAGTTCTCTTAAGGCTCAATTTAATATTTCGTCACTTCAATAATAAAATTGATTTTTATTTGGACCAGTGCTGATAAATGCACTATGGAGGGAAGGGAAAATAGACGAGGCAGTATTAGCAGTAAAAGATATGGAGCAGCATGGCGTTGTAGGAACTGCCAGTCTCTATTATGACCTTGCGCGATGCCTTTGTACTGCAGGTCGTTGTGACGAAGCTCTTCACCAGGTACAGTTGCTTTAAGTAACACTGCCTTCTATAAAATTATAAATTTGTTTTCATTTAGGCCCTCCAAATTTAATTTTGTTTAAATGGCACAATTATTCCTTAGATGTAAGATAGCAGCTCGTAGCATGACATACTGGCCAAAAGGCGGTATTTGCAATGTAATGTTAAAAACTGTATATCAATCATTTTCAATGATTGCAATACTTATTTGGTTAAAATGAAGAATTAGAGTGAATTTGTAAGAAACCACTGCATCATGAAATAATACCTCACATGTAGTATTTGTTCCTTTTTATTTTGCAGATTGATAAAATATGTAAAGTTGCAAAGAAGCCCTTGGTTGTGACGTACACAGGCTTAATACAAACATGTATTGATTCAAATAGCATAGAAAATGCAAGATATATGTTTAATCAAATGCAGAACTTCTGTGCACCAAATGTAATTACATACAACATTATGCTAAAATTATACAAAGAACATAAAATATTTGATGAAGCTGAAGGACTTTTTAGCGAGATAATAAATGGGAAGGTTGTTCCCGATAGATATACATTTAATACTATGATGGAGGCTTGTGTTGAGAATGGGAAATTTGAAGAATTTGAAAGGGTTTTTCTGCGAATGTTACATCATGGCCACCATTTTAACGTGCGAAGACACTTAAAGATGGTGCTGGATGCCTTTAGGGCTGGAAGGGTACTCTCTTTCCTATATTTTCTCTCATTTACATTCTGGAAATTTCGTTTTTGTATATTTAGGATCCCCTGGTCAGGCACACCATCATGTTTGTACTTTTGGTCTATGATATTTTGTAGCATCAGTTATTGTGATAGCATGTTCACTATTTAGAATTGGGTATTTTACATGTAAAACAAGAACAATTAGTATTCTTACCAATATGTTCCAATATCTCAAGGAGCTCTAACAAGTGATGTATTTTTGCAATGTTAATTATAGAATATTGGTTCCTCAAATGTTGGAAGTACAATTAAGTTGCTAATATTGCTTGATTGTTAATTTATCTACAGGAAGGGGTGCTCGAGGCAACATGGGAATACTTAATTTCATCTGGTCGTGTACCACCTGTTCCTCTAATAATGGAAAAGTTCTGTCTGAAACTAAAACAAGGGCACATTCCATCGGCCGTCTCTTGCATCACAAACTTTGAGGAAAATGGATTACAAAAGATTTCTTCAAAAATATGGTATAATCTTTTGTTGAAAAATTCAATTCACTTGGAGGTGAAAAATGTAGCCAAGTTGTTAGAAGAGATAAATAGCCTGGTTGGTTCAAGTGAATATAAGAATGTTTATGAGAATATTTTGAGAGGTTGTGGACAATATCTTTCTGAAAGTAGACAACTATGTCAGTCAACATTAATTAATTAAACAAGGCTATTTATTAATTATTTAATTAAATAAGGCAACCATGTCAGTTACAAACTTATTGCTTTTGACACTTCTATGTGCTTTCAACAACTTGGATATGCTAACATTAGATCCATAGGTTTCACAAGACTGATTCATAATTGAGAAAGAAAAAAACTGTTTGAGAATTTAGTTGTTTTTTCAGTTGTGGAAAAGAACTTTATCATGTTTCCACGATGTGTACATAGAAGAATAAATCAAGCTAGAGATAATTGAGTACAGAAATCAAACTGTTAATATATATAACAGTAATCATTGCAACAGCTAAACATAGTAACAGAAACAGTAATGGGCTGCAGCCGTGGTGGCTGATCGATGAACCATTACGAAGCCTTGTTTGATACACCAACACAAATCTGGGACCTACGCAATGTATAATTACTCTATTTAGAGTTGCATTGTCTTGTAGTAATTTCCTTATCCAGTTATCCTTTGTAGACAAGTCTTTCTGAACATTGCAACCAAGTTTTAAAGGTTTGATTGTCTTTAAGCAATAGTAAATTGGCTTCTTTTTTTCTTTTCTAGCTAAGTCAATGGGAATGACAATGTACCTTTTTACAGTTCAGACATAATTCTGCTAATAAGACCTTACATTTCCAAAGTTTTACCTTAATATACTTTTTTGAGAAATAGATAAGTGGTCTTTGTCCTCAAATATTATTCAAAGTGATCTAGAGTCCTCTAGTGATTTTTTGCTTTCACTGAATTTTGAATCCAGGACCTCCACTTGGAGTCCGCTGTTCTTTTGCCATTAGACTAAGAGCAGTTCTCACCTTAATATACTAAATCTGATTATTTTATGAGAAAACCATTTTCAGTTTTTGCTCTACAAATTTAATAAGTTTAGTTTCATGTTTAGATGAAATTGTTATGATGGATTGGTTGAGTTAATAAGAAGTTATGGTCGATTTTGTCTTTTTTATATATATTTGAATAACCTTGTTATAAATTTTAACTGTTATTTTATCTGCAAATAAAAAAGTTAAGGGTCAGTTTTGCATACAAGAGTACATTTGGCTTTATTTGCAGGTAAAATAGAATATCTAGTAAATTTGCATATGACAAAATTTAAAACAATTACTATTTCTCACAAGGAAGAGACTGGTTTATACAACTAATAGGATTGGCATCAGTAACTCTCCTTCCACAGAAAAAATAAACAAAAATAAAAGAAAATTATCACAAAACAAAAAGCTCAAAATAAAAAACATGGAGCCAACGCACAACAAAATTAACCCCTCTTAGAATTGCTGGATTTCGCGGTAGTACCGTGCCGAGAAATATGAGTGCAAAACCAATCACTAAACTGAGAAAACCTGCGAAAAGACGCCATGCTGCTACTGTGTTATAGTTATCTGTTGAATAGAGCACGTCTGTTACTGAGAAAAGCACCATGAGAAATCCCATTTTCAACATAGCTAACTGAGTTTGGTTTGCGTCGAGTTCGCGAACCCCTCTAACTGCTAGGACATGAGGATCCATGACAGTTCTTTATGTTTCAAGGAATTTAATTGTCAGAGAGTGCATGGAGAATAATCAGAACATCATTCATAGATGTATATATATTGTATTACAAAGAGAAGGGAATGTTCCAAGAGAATTATCAGTGAAAATGCCATGCAGTTTCTATCTGAAAACTTCAAGGAGAATTCCAATCATAGGATCCTTCTTCGTTGCATAGTTTATACAAATTAAATTGGGGCTTTGACATCATAGATAATGTCAGGGTTTTGGCATGATGAATTTATGAGGTCAGCACAGTACTTGAGTGGAAAATCTCCTTTCTTCAAGAGTCAAAGCGAATGTTATAAGAAATTCAGAGAACAATACATTTGAAAGAAAAAAAATGCATCAAAACAAAATCTCCGGCACTACTGCATTTTACCATCTGTTTTAGTTGCTAAATGGATCTTTCGGTGATGCTACTACACTGCTCAATCATTCAAAATAGACATTCTAACAAGAAACCCTACTAGTTGGGGTGTAAAAGGATCGGATAATATTCGATTTTATTCGGATTTGTATTCGAAAAATAGCAAAAATTATTCAATTCGTATCCGTATCCGTATCCGTATCCGTATCCGAAAAATTTTAACGGATAAGGATACAGTTTGACTATCATAGTATCCGAAGTTATTGAATATATTCGTATTTGATATTATCCGATTGTATCCGAATTCATAGCCAAAAAATTCCTATTGTATATATATTTTATTGGATTTTGTATGAAGATTACAAATCTCATTCATTTAGATATAATTTGTGTTTATGTATCATATTTTTTATAATTTATCGATGCATTTGGATAAACATATATGAAATAAGGAATTTTTTATTATCCGAATTATATTAATTTCGTATCCGTATCCGTCTGATATTTGATCCGTATTCCGTATTCGATTAATATCCGATCCTTATCCGTATTTCAGACTATTCGAATTCGTATTCGTATCTGAAATTTTTTAACGGATAAAAATACGATAAGACAATTATCTGTCCGTATCTGATTCGTTTACACCCCTATGGGTATTTGCTATTTGTCAGAGAGTAAAATCATCCTTCTCTGATTTTTCTTTTCCCTTTTAGATAAAAAGCAACCCAGTGAAGGATTAACTGCCTATACAAGTGTAAGTCCAACACACGTAATCCGACCACCCGACCAATCCGATCAATCTGATCTGAAAATTACGAATTTCGGATTTAGTTAGTTTTGTATGTATTAAATTTTAGTAAACCTGACAATTAAAGTTTGATTACGATTTTTGTCGAAATTTGTTGAGTAAAAACCCAACCCGATTGTGTTATGTATGTTATTTTTCTTAAAATAAACTATATTATTAAAATAATATTATCATTATATAATTATCTAAAAAATTGTGTCATAGAAAAAGTAATGCAGTACATTGATAAATTTTAAATTTTCAATAAAGTTTTTTGTGATTGTGTTAGTTAGTGTATGTTATTATCATTTTATATCTTTTTTCAATTATTAACTTATTGTAATTTATAATTTTTATATTATTTTTTACGTATGAAACCAGCCGAATTAATGAAACCCAAACACCTAAAATAAAACCCGAACTAAATGCTTTTATTTTAAATTAATTAGTTACGAGTTGAAAATATTATAATTCAACATTAGTATATTCAATTGACAATCTATGTGAGATCAGATCAACCCGACTTATTTACGCCCCTACCTGCTTGCATTCTTTCAATTACAATAGGGAAATTCTTCTTAAAACTATATAATTTTCAAAGAATATGTTTATTGGTCTATTTTTTTTTTATAATTATGAAAAAGTACATAACAAATACCCGTATATGATTTAATGAGAAAATGGTAATCAACTTGCACGGCATCACAATTCACTATATTGTTTGGTCACAATGATTTTTCATCTTGTGATTTGACATCACTGAATGTAATTTACCAAGGAAATGTCATGGAACTTCCCAACGACTGTTTTTAAGAGGATTTATTTACTACCAACTGTAAAGCGTAGGTAGTTTCAAATTTGAAGTGTGGACCTAAATTATAAATTACAAGAATATTTCTAATATATATTGAATACTTTAGGACATGTTTGTTCCTTGAATTCTTTAAATTTTTGAATAATTATTACATCAATTTTAGAAATTTAGTTTTTCTTTAATTTCTAAATTCTTCATTTTAAAACTAAAAAGTTAGAGTTTCTTAATTGTCACATTAGCAAATACTATCAGTGTTGTGGGAGACCGATCAATTTTAATCAATGATTAATCCACATCAGAGTTTATAAACTCTAAAAACAAAAATTGCTAAATAAAAAACTCATCTACATTTCTGAAACTCATTTAAAAACTGTCACACCATATTAGAAACGCCAAACATTTCAGAGATGAATATGCTCTTATAATCCATCTCCACTCTCCAGCATCATCCCACATGATACTCTTGAGGATGCACAATCCGTGCAGTCCTCTATGCGTTGCGGATCGTGATCCGTTATGTGAAAAGATGGTCCATTGCTTTCTCTAGTACAAAGATTTCTAGCTGTACAAGCACACGGCGGATTTAGGATTTTCGTCAGAGTAGATCAAGATTTAGATTTTTTTTTCAAAAATTTCAATATGTTGCATATTAAAAAAAAAATCAAATTATAAACATATTTTTTAGAAAAGTTTTCAACGATAAATCTGAACCGTTGAAATTAATCTACCTAAGGAGTGATGCGTTTACACATCAAATTTTTAATTTTTTAATTTATTTAATATAAAGTTAAGCCGTCAAAATATTGAAGGTTCAAGAATTATTTTCTTGCATTCATTTTTTGTTATTTTTTTATCACTTGACTTAACATTAAATAAAATATAAAAAACTATAAATTTAATATGAAAATACATCACTCACTCGTTATGTAAATTAATATCTTACGAGATAAGCTAACCAAATGTTGTTATGTATTCACCTCAAATGCGATAATACTTATACTAAATGGATAATCCGACTTCAATGGGTTTTAAACGAGTAAAGCACCGACCATCTTCGTCTAGAAAACATGGCTACAAACCAATCCACATCGATTCAAATTTCTAGCTTTGGGCCGCAGGATACCTTCTCCTGGGCCGAAGAGTTCTGTACTGGGCCGAGACAGAACTCTAGCAATAAAGAAAGAATTTGGTGTAGAGAAGCCCTTTCAATAGGAGGTGAATAGGTGATTATCTAAAATGGGAAAAAAAATGGGGGAAGAGATAAATAGAAGACTATTGCGTCTCGGTGCAATTCAAATCAGCTGCAACGCTACACGTACAGCGGAGCCGATCAGGATCTTTAAATTGTTTTTAGATTCATGCAAATTAAAATTTAAAAATCCACACTCCCCTGAATCAAATTCGGACTATTCTTTGCTTACAGCACAGTAAATTATGAATATTCGATCTGTGTTGCGCTATAGCAGATTTGCATCAGTCTCGATGCATCCGAATAATCGGGTATCTGCTTTACTATTTTACTAGTACGAGATGCATTTTTCTTCCTTTATTTTGCTAAACAAGTGATAGAAGTCGCAGATTCAGTTGGAAATAAAAACCAGTACCAAGTTTTTTGCTCGCAAAGGACCTTTAGCAAAATAGAGGCAACTACATTTGCGCAAGCATATCGTTTTCATATTTCATCATTTTTTTTGGGGTTCCTTTCTCAATTTGAATGGTAAACAAAATTACTCACAAATATCCAAATTTAATCACAAACTGAAGATAGGACACAATGTAATTTTGTTTATTTGAAACTTTGCTTTTGTTAGGTTTTTTTGTCTAGAAACTCGATGCACCTAAAAAGTTGGTCAAAACTCAGGGGTCACTACTATGATTCCTTTACATGCAACTGAGGCAAGGTGACGAGAGAAAACTATCTTTGGTTATTGATACTTAATCACATTTTATTGTCAAAGCTTATAACTTGTTCTCCCATTATTGTTTGAACACGTGACTGTTAAAGAAAAATAAGTACACCTGTAAAATCATGATAACAATGAAACTGACTATAAAAAGCAGGTGTTCTGTTTGTGAGTACTAAATTGTCAAGGTACAAACTAATAACAGGCGTAAATAAACACATATCTTAATAATGTACAAGCTCAGGTTCTTTATAGAACAGTATAAACAAAGACAATCAAATCCACTTATCCATAAGTTCCATTTCCAAATGTTGGTGCAAGTCAAAGCAAGCATTGTCACCATGTATAACTACTTCATAAGCAACTGCCTTACAAGAGACGATTTAGGTGAGGTCATCCTCATCTAGCGTGGCACCTTCATCACCTGCTTCTCCTCCCTTCTTTAAACCACTCACATCACCAGTTGGCAGCTTCCTTGCTAGCCTTATTACCTACAGAAAAATTGGTAACAATTTATAATTAAAAAAATTCTTTGACACAATAAAAACAAAAATTCAGTGCAAAGTTTGGCATACATATAAGCAACAACTAATTTGATTATAAACTAAAGGCCAGAAGTAAAAAGTAGACTGTAAGACTGATCTAGGTCAGGTTTCACAGTCATATCAGACAACAACGAATTTTGCTGGTACTGAACCAGCAATACAAAGTTTATAACAATCAAATGCATGCTTGCATAATGCACAAAAGTAAAACCATACATCTACTCATCAAAGGAAATACGTCTACAAAGAATAGTATTATTCCTCATTTTAAGGATGCAGAATATAATCACATAAAGTACTTTCGGAAGAAACTGAGATAAAGAAATTGGAAGTTCCAGGGCATCTGCTAAAGATACTTAGGCCGGTGACAATACTGCATCGGATAGTACAACATAGTCAACATACCACGTGATCAAGGTGATTAATGGTGCTGGCATTGGCTGCCTTTTTTATTTCTTCGGCATCTCCCTCCTCATATGCAGAAAGAAGTTTCATTGCACAACGATTTTGATCGCTATTTAGAAATACATCAACCCTGACATGAAGCAAGAAATTAAACAAAAAATATTTCAAAATCTGAGACGCAGTCCTCAATAGTAGACAAACATATGAATGTTAGACTGACAAATAAAATATTGCAATTTTGTAGAGATGCTTACTGGGAGCAGTCATTATAGCATTTCTGAGCTTGTCCAAAATCATGCGCATAGAGATAAACAATGATAGCACTCAAGTAAGCCTGCACTAAAATAAACAATTTCATATATTTCAGTGATAAAATCAAAGAACTAAATAGATTAATACAAAATATATAAAGAGTTTTGCTAGAATGCTTTGTACAGTACCATTCATTTTGTACTTTGCATGCATATCTCTTATTACAAAGTTCAAATGACCGATCCAAACCGTTAAACTTGATCTCCACATTGAAATTTAGTGGTGACAGAATTTTTTTTTATCACCAACGAGATTATAATATGGAGATCAAGTTCAATGGTTTGGATCGATCATTTGAACTTTGTAATTAGAGATATGCATGCAAAGTACAGGCTGAATCATACTTAGCAAAGCATTCTAGCCCAACTCAATATATAGATATTAATCAAACAAAACACAACCTTGCATTGACTATTGACTGCATTGCACTTATCAGCAGCTACTCCCAATCTCAGGAAAAACGTTGCAGCATCTGCATACCTGAATAGAAGAATTAAGATAATTTACTGTTTGCAGGTTCATATGAATTATATCACGAACCTAGTAAACCCTACAAAGATACATAGAGAACCACCCTCTGTACTGCTCACTAGTACGTAAATGATGAGCGAAAGCAGGGGGTGACTGAGGTACTAAACAAAAATCTCATGATGTGAGAAAGGTAAGGCGTATGGTTGGTGAATATAAGATATTCAACGTTGTACAGGGGAATATTTTTTTTGTTCCCTTTACCTAATATTACACACCTTTGGGTTCCAATATAAATAGCAGTAATATTTCGGTACAAATCAAAGGCCATCTGCTCCTTGTTATCCTCCTCCAATATTGTGCATGCATCCGTGTACATTTTGATTGCTTGCTCTGGCATCTGTTCTTCCAATGCACTGACCAACAACATCATATAAGGAAATCAAAAGTCATTTCCAGAAAACAATTATCCATTATTTTCTGTTCTAAGTCAGTTGCCCAGGCTGGAATTTAAGGCCTTGAGTTCACTAACCAATCTTTTTAACAAAGAGCAACAAAAAGGCCTAATGAAACTGTCAAGATGGCCCTGTAATAGTAGAAACCATTTACCTGGCACCCTTTGCCAGTGCATCTGAGGAAGGTTGGGAACGACCCGCTTCCATATAGAGCTCAGAAGCTCTTCTATAATGGTCAGCAATTTCATTTAAATGCCCCAATTCCTTTGCTAATGTTCCAGCTGTCTCCATGTGCTTAGCTGCATCCCATGGTCTGGCAAAAAAAAGTTTTATTCATGTTCCATTATAAACAATATATGAATTTCAGAAATACTTTGCGGAACTTAATATAAGTAATTTACAAATTGAGGGACAGGAAAAAAGTCATCGAAGATGTCATAAAAATTCTAGATAATGAAACTACACACAAAAGTAGAATGGTCATGGCCTTGTAGGTACTAGACATTCTCTCCAGTTTTCTTCCCACTATTTTATCACTCAATATGAATGATGCATGTTATGGGTGAGTTCAAATGAGAAGACAAGCTAATGGAAAATGTTGTAAAGGTAAAAAAGGTGAAGCTATTAGATGCATGTTACTTGGTAGTTGGTACAAAAGAATTATTACACGGTAGTGTAATAAAGAAAGTATAAAAATAATGGACACCTTGTCCATTATTTTTCTCACTTTAATTTGACTGTACCAGAACAACAATTATGATAGTTGGAAAGCAAAGATATGCATATAACTGTAATGTAGAGTTCAGACAATTGGATCTTCCTCCATAGAGAAAATAAATTTTTTTAAATTAGAAAAATATAAGAGGAATGTAGCAATTACAATATAGAAGCACATACGATTGGATCATTTCTTGTCCTTTGGAAGCCTTCTCAAATGCCTCCTTTGCTTTCACAAGGTCTTTCTTAGACCTGTATGCAACAGCTTCAATAGAAAAACATGTTGTGTTAACAATTACCTAACTAAAGAAAGAAAAAAACAAAAACAAAACAGAGCTAATTTTATAGCATTGATGTACCAGCTTGTTCATATAGTGAGGTAGCAGTTTTCCAATCTGTACTCCATCTTGTAAAACTGAGCTTTGTTCTGTGAGATTGAGAGAAAATTATGCACAACAACAAGTTATTTAATGATAATGTATTTATTAAGAATGCCTAACGATTTGGTTCAAGCTAATTTGTCCTAGGAAATGGTACAACAGATGGAAAATGTTAGGTTGAAATCTGAATTTTTCACACAGTTCCTCGATGAACTTAGATACACCAAATCTCCCTAGATAGATCCAAAACGAGATCATGATAGCTTTCTGATAGCTACTAACTAGCATTGGGCTGAACATAACAAACTATTAGAAATCCTAAGATCCATCGATTTCATCAAAATTCGCAAGTTACCAAATAAAACCAACTGGAAAAGTCGATCCAGTGGAGATAGAATTTCACAGGCGCACTCACCTAACCATTGATAAAACTGAGAACAATCACTAAATTTGTGAGAAATGCAAGAAGTAATTGAAAAGAGATACTAACAGTTTATCAGCTTTAGCGATGAGCTTGTCAGCGTCGGTCATGGCTGAGCGAGATCGGTCGTATCGCTTCACCTCTTCTCTTCTCTTCTCTCAGCTGAGCTCCGACCGTCCGACGGGTTGCTTTTGTAAATATCTATTTTGGGGAAAATATGAAAAAGTAATATGCTTATTTTGATTGATAGACCTATTTTTTCAACTATTTACAGATCAGTACCCGGAAACTGGTAAGTGGAAAGCTGATTTCAGCTTAGTTGATGACTCGGAGAATCGTTCGCTTCAACTTCCTACGCGTGAGAATTTAAGTGCTTAGACCTGTAAAATCTGTGAAAGAAAGAGGATAGTTTTCTTAACTATTTTGTTAATAAATTATTAAAAAAATTTGTTCTGTTAACTGATTTGTTAGAAAGTAGATCAGAACGAATCAAAACGATCGAATTTTTTCTCTTTGCTTTTCAACAATCTCGTCTCTCATCACACTAAAGCATTTCAAAAATAGATGATGAACGATTCTAATTATACACATGAATTAAATCATTCATCTCCTTTTTTGAGCAATCTTTCGTTTCCTTTCTGATCACATTCTCTCAGTATAGCTATTCTCTGAAATCAAAACAATTCCAACAATACACAGTCACAAACGAAACTACGAAACAAACTATCACGAAATTATATTTTCGTTAGTTGTTTCGTTGTTTAAACGAAAGAAAATTCTTTGACTTTCATCTGTCACGAAACGAAACGAAAAATTATTAAACAGACAATTATTGACAATCCTATAAGTGTTGCAACTAGGGATGCAAATGATCTGATACAAACGGATAATTGTTTTACAGTATTCTTATTTGTTAAAATTTTCGAATATGAATACAGATACAGATAGTATCGAATATGGATACAGATCGAATATTAATCGGATACCGACTATGATGGATATCGGACAGATACCAATACGAATATGAATAATAATATAATTCATATTATTAAAAAAGCTCCAAATTTGTTGTATGTTTATTCAAATACATCAATGAATTTTAAAATATATACATGAACAAAAAATAGATCTAAATTAATTACATTTGTAATCTACATACAAGGTCCAACAAAATATATATAATAGATATTTTCCGTAATAAATTCGGAAACAATTTGAGAATATTTGAATACTATTACATAATAATAGTCAAATGACCGAATACGAATAGATGATAGTCAAATCATATCTTTATCCATTATAATTTTTCAAATACGAATATGAATACAAATATTTCGAATATGAATACGAATCGAATAACTTTTTTCGAATACTGATTCGAATAAAATCGGATATTATCTGATCCTTTTACGCCCCTTGCTCCAGGGACTTAGGGTGTGGGAAAAGAAGTGTAAAATTAAATAAGGCTTAACCTTTGTTATTAACATCAACCAAATGTATTAATTGTATTTAATTTAACTGTTAAAAATTAATTAGTGCAAATTGATGGTTTCTAAATATAATTATCAATGCTAAACGTAAAAAAAAAATTAGATACACTCAAAGTTTGAGGAGATGTAATGGCTTTACTTAAAATTTATAGTCAACAAATAAAGATGCAATACGTCTTTCATATCCAACAATGATCTAAATTAATTTTGTTTTACTTGAAATTGCATAGTTTTGTTTGTTGAGTGGTCATAAAATCTAAACTAATTTTGTTACCCACACTAAAAAATATTATTATCTCTTATAATATTTCTCTGGAAAAATTTAGGTACATCTAAAAAGATGCTTCGTAACTATTTCATTCAATTTTTACTGTTTGATTGAAATATATGATGTAAATCTCAATACAATCAAACTATACGAATTGAATAAAATATCTAGAGAACACTTATCTAGATGTACATAAGTTAATTCTCTAATTTTCTAACTAAATATTTTGTGGACATTCAGTCCCAAACAACAAGCACTACACTATTTTCTATTTAAAATAAATTACTTGATGTCTAGATATAAACCAAGAATTTGTTAACTTGTATTACTAAAAAAAATAAGATATATTTTTATTAGACGAAAATATCTAGAAACTAAATGCTTTGCTAATATAAATATCTCGAATACTTGATGATTATTTATAAGTTGGGAAATCTATGAAGCATTAAGGAGACTCTTTCTCAACGCTTGACTCTTTTTGAAGCATTATTCGATGGAATATTTCAAGTTGTGCAAGCACCTTTTCTAATTTCTTGACACTAATTTGAAATTTCTTCGCAAAGATGTCTACAACTTATTCATGCGAATTTGAGATGTTATGCATGTTAAGTTCATATTTGTTATGCATGTTATTAACATTCGATTGTATGTTAATTTGTTCTGAAAAGTTGTTATACATGTTAAGCGTTTTGTATATATATTAAACGATTAACATACATAACAATTTATTTTAGAATAAAATAACGTGCAACCAAATTGATATAATAAACATAACAAAGCGCTTGAATACATCTAGTGAATTAAAGACGGGGCGGGTCGGGTACCCGTGGATCCGACCCGTCCGGATCCACAGATCCACGAATCCACGGGTACGACGGGTTCACAAGTCCAACGGGACGGGTCTCCACGGGTTCGAACCCAAAATCCCCTACCCGACCGGTGATAAACCCGGGCGGATCGGGTTCAAATCCGTCCATTTTTTCGATTTTTTTAATTTTTCAAATTTGTTCAAAATTTTTTTCGAATTTTTGAATTTAAAACTGCGTATTATTTTAATATATGTATTTTTCGATTTTTCTGATTTTTTTTAATTTTGTATTTTTTTCTTTTTTTGAATTTTTGCACGGTTCCACGGGTTGAGCATGGGCGGGTCTTGGGGTGGGTCGGGCACGGGTAATCGCGGGTCTGGGGGATTTTGGGCCAACCCGATCCGTGCTAGATTCGTGGATTCGGGATCCACGGGTCGGGTCGAATCTGGGCACAGGCACAGATCGGACACGGACGGATCCACGGACGGGTAGACCCTCCCGAGTTATTTCAATACTCTAAATACATCAACCGTGTATTGAATAGTGGTATCTAATTACGATTTTATTTTATAAGTTCTCTTTTCTTTCCATAAAAAAGAATCTCTTTAATCTTTAGTGGTGAATAAAAGTTTCAACCTAAATCCAATGATTGCAGATCATAGCAAGCCCGCCGTTTACTTTTTTTTTTATCATAATTTATAAATTGAATTAATCTCAATATATATTGCGAGAATATTAATAACAATCAATAATTATAACTTACTCTAATAACATTTCTGATAAAGAATTTGATTCACGAAAAAAAAACTGCTATTTTTATTCGCAGAAATCCATGTTTCAAGTTCTAACAATCTTTTTACTATGTTCTAAATTAATTTTACAAGTAGAAAAAAAATAGACGCTTTGTGGAACTTATCATTTCATATTTCATCAAATTTTATTAGACAGACCGCTGTAAATTATTGGTCGTTTGATGAACGGTAAAATTCCTGTGAAATTTTATTACTTTCACATGCATCATCTAAATTCAGCAAATACCATTTAATACATCGAATTTTTAAAATTATATATCATAAAAAATTTCACCACTTTCATAATTGGCAAATTTATGTAATGATCTACCCTTTAACAATATGTAGATTCTACAACTAAGTAATAATAACAACATGCCAACCAGAAAAAAAATAAAAAATATGCCAACTAGATCTTTGTGGACATGTCACACGGTATAGAATCCGCATCCAGTAGAGTACCATATACTACAGAATCAGGGGCGGAACTACTCTTGGGGCCTACATGAGCCAAGTCACATGTTTGGCAGAGAAAAATATCTATAGAGTTCTTAATAAAATTAGTTTAGTAGCTCTAAATTTCTTTGGTTCTGAGCCCTCGATACTGGCAGTAGGCTGACAAAATCTAGTGAGGCACCCCTCTCAATTTTTTTCTGGTTCCGCCACTGTACAGAATGGACATGAGGTCCCTCTGTAGTTTCACCGTTGCTATAGAACCGAGACTGCCTGCACAGTACTTATTAGGGTGTCAAGACGAATTTAGAGCATTTTTTCTGCTCCAAACGTCTCACCGAATGCTGCCGTGGAATACCGATTCCATGGTATACAGACCTCAAAGAATCTGGTTCAAAATTCAAAAAGAGATATCTTATCTACAAAATATCAATTAATAATGTCATGTGACTTGCCGACTATACATACGCATGCATGCCATTCTGGGAAACTTCATTGCATACATTAATCTCAGATCTTTATAAAACAGTATATATCTTGGTACCCATATATTCCAATTCCTGTGCAACTTGAAGTGATCATAATTCCAATTCTGTGAAACTTAAGAGGCAAAGAACAAGTAGGCAAAGTTTTTTTTTCTGCTTGTTAATTATTTCTATTTCTTATTAGGAAATTTAAATACTAGCTAGATGGATTGGTTTTACTAACTAACTCTTTATCAATTCTAACATGATTTTCCTTTGCTTTTATTTGATATATCTCTACAAAATTCAATATGTTGGTGATATCTATTCCCTTATATTTATTCTTGTTTTAATATGTAAATTTTAGGGCAGTAAAGAAGTACTCTTTATATTACCTGTTCAATCATACAGAATTCTTCATTAATTTTTTTTTTCATTTATACTACTCAGATCTGGTTTAATTTCATGGAGAGAGAATTTTTTCCTGAATTCTACTTTGGAAACATCAATGGTGAAGCAATCAGAGCAGGAAAGAAGCTCCAATTAAATAATCCACAATTTAGTGATCTCAACTTCACAACTCCTAAACAAAATACAACAAAAGGTGATGCCACCCCAAGAGAAGAAAACCCAATGGCTTTCAATTTCTCATACTTGCCAAGATCAACCAATTCTATTGATGTTCCATTTAATGATGCTAATTTGGGAAGTGACATTGGAGAATCCTCTATTTCAATGGATTCATTGGGATTACAAGAAAAAGAGAGGATCTTCTTTGAAAAAGAGCATGGTAAAACAAACAGAAGAAAAGGAAGAGAAGCATCAGAAATGGATTCCCAAAGCAAGGTGTGTTATTACTTCTGTAAATAGTTATTATTTTTTTCAAATTCAAACCATTTTGACTGATCTATATATGTCACAATTAAATTATGTATTTCTATAACAATATTTCCACCTTTGAGCTTGTTTAGAAGCTTTAATTAATGCGTTCGTTTTTCATGCTTGAATTTATTTTTAAATAAATTTCAAGCCAAAAAAAAACATCACCTATAATTCAAAAAAAAAAAAAAGAATTTAAAACATTAGGACTCATTGTTGAAAATCACACAACGGATTTTGACATTACATTGGTGAACTTTCTTTATTAGGTTAAGTTTATTCTTTATAGTTCCATCAAAAAAAGTTTATGCTTTATAGTTTATAGTTATTTTACTCAATACATATTCCACAATTGTAAGTATATAGTGCGATTTGCAATACCAAAATTGCTGAAGAATATTTATGGGGTTGAACCATGATTGATTTTAATTCCTCAATTATCTTTTGCAGGAAGGTGAAGATGGAGAGAATGGATCTGATGGAAGAAAGCCTAATCAGCGTGCCACGTCATCGCGAAGAAGCCGAACATCTGAAATGCACAATCTTTCAGAAAGAGTATGTTTCTTCATAAAAAAAAATTTAGATTTTTAGTTTTTGAAGAGGAAGAACCATTGACAATATAGTTTCTAATCCATTTCTCTTAGACCAATATTCTTAATCTAATTAATAATGTAGAGGAGAAGGGATAAAATAAATGAGAAATTGAAGGCTTTGCAAGAGTTATTGCCTCATTGCAACAAGGTAAATCAAAATTCAAAATTTCTTGAACAATCCCATACTTCATTTACATATTCTAAATTCCATTGACAGTCACTATCTATAACTATAGTTCTGATTTGTTAATTTGATGATTAGACTGACAAAGCATCGATGTTAGATGAAGCAATTGAGTACTTGAAATCTCTACAAATCCAGCTTCAGGTACTACAAATTTTAAGTAATGTACCATTAATTAATATACACATTTTTAATGAAAGATGGTGCATATGCATGGTATATACCTACCTTTTAAACATCAAAGGCTTCTTTTTCCAAAACTTGGTACGTAAGTTTATTAAATTAGACTAATTTATTTGTATCTTATCTAATACAATTTAACAAAAGTAAATCCTACCACTTCTTGCTGTAATTTACAAAAATGAGAAATAATAATTGAAAAGATACATCTCGTGATCCATGTATCATTTAGGGGTACAGAGTACATAGAAACCATGACAAATTGTTGGTTTTGGAGCCCCTGTTAGAATGCAAAGACAGACTGTGTAATTTACGCCATACCGTTATAAAATAATATAAAAAAACCCAGACGATGTAATTTACGCCATACCGTTATAAAATAAAAATAAAAACAGACGATGTAATTCAATGATTTATGCAATGTAGCAGATGATGTGGATAGAAAGTGGCATGGCACCCATGATATTTCCTGAGACTCATCAGTGCATGTCCATTACGGCCATGGATCATCATCATCATCATCATGATCACCACCATGATGCCAATTCCTTGCAACATCCTAGAATCACAAGGCCACTTTTCGATGACCAGTCGAAATTGAAGGACCTAAACGCAAATCAACCTGTAAATTCCATTAGTGGTCAGACCGAAGACCTCTTCTTGCATAAATTTTCAACACAGGTTCTAATCTTAATTTATAGAAAATTGTTTTGTTTTATTAGTGATTCACATGAAATTGGAGTAGAACTGGCATGTATATATGTTAATTGGTTTTATACGTAGGAAACTAACGAAGGAGGATTTGGAGCAAGAACGGTGCAAGAAATGCATTTTGGAGATGGGTTTGGTATAGATAGAAGTTCCTTCTTGTAAAATTGTGTTGTGTGATTATTGATTAACATCTTTTAATTAGTGCTTTGTTGTAGTAATTATTATACAAATACTTACAGAAGAAGCTTCAGTTAATTAGTTTCTTTTATGTTTTTTTTCTTTTTAAAAAAAATTTCCCAATGCATATATATGCACTTCACTTTTATTTTCGGGACCAACATGCTCATATAAGTAAGTGCGATTGATATGAATTTTTAAATAACATGTCTTTTTTTAAAATATTACAATGACATCAATATTTATGTCTATACCGTTAATTTGAATAATAATTTTTTTGGTACATTATTTTTTCTCATTATCGCATTCCTCTTTTCATCGCTCTTTCATTACGGTCACATGTTCTTTCTGATTTTTTAATAGAAAGCGACTAACTATTCCCTTACAAGTCTCCTTTACACGTCTCTCATATAAGTTTTTATACTCAAATGTAGTAGTCTTTATATTTTTTAGTATAAGTCTTTATACTCAAAAAATATTATCATTACATTTGTTCAATAAAATATTTATACAAAGAATTAAAAATAATTTATCATTGCATTTAGAAAATTATGGGAGACAGTTATATTTACTCTTTTTAATAATATATATATATATATATATATATAGAAAATTAAATATTTAGAAAAAACAAAATAAAATTCAAGATCATTGCACGGCAGCACGACAGTTATATTTACTCTTTTTAATAAATAATTTATCATTGCACGGCAGCACGTGGCACGTGCCATCCTAAATTCTAGATTCTCTTCCTCTAACTAAAAAAAATTAAGAGACATATTCGAAAGCAGGTTTTGACTGTCTAGATTTATTGTTATTTTTCTGATTGGATATATTAGATTTTATATCAAATTCTGTGGAATTGTTTACATAAGTGAACAATAAGATTTGGAAAGAATTTGGAGAGAATATAATTTCATATATTCTATGAATATTTGATAATTAATTTTGTATCTTTCCAAGATACGTTAACACCATTATAAATACTGTCGGGTCTCCAAGCATTACGAGTAAAATTGAAAACAAAATTGTTTAGAGCACATGTGTTGTGCATAGCTCCCAATTCACTGCTCCATTGAGTGATTGTACTCCTCGAGTCGTTCGTGCTCTTAGAGAAAAGATAGCAACCCGTAACTTCTTGGAAGGATTTGTCGGTGAATCTTTCAGCAGTTTTCTCAGGACATCTCCACCGACTTCTCGAAAGGCTTCAAGAAGATTTGATGAGAGATGGATCGTATGTTCCCGCTTCCGCTCTTTATTTGTATTTCAAACATGTAGCACAGTGTGTTTAATTGAATTATTTTAATTGCAATATTTAGTCGTAATTTAGGGCTTTTTGTTATTGGCTCATATCCTAAATTGAATTGCACCAAATTAGAACCAACAAGTGGTATCAGAGCCACCTCCGTTGCTTATGTTTGAAATTTTGTGATTCACTGGAAAATATCGAATTTAATTGTTGCATTTTTTGCACTTTCTTGAATTTGTTAATTAATTATTTTAGGTATTTATAAACTAAAAGTTTGAATTTTTGTCAAATTTCTCGCTTTTTTATGCAAATTGAAATTGATATTATTCAAATTTGTGTTTTTAATATTTAGAATAATTATTTGGACAAATAAAGTTGATTTTAAGAAAGAATTGCAGCAATTTAAGTCATCAATTTGAAATAGAAATTTTCAGAAGGGTTTATTTCCATAACAGAGCAAATTTGAACTGAAAAGAGGTCAATTGCGGTCGCAAAGAATTCCATTGCGACCTCAATATATTTAAGAAATAAGTCTTTGTTTTGGGAAATTAAATCTAAACTGACAGGTGTCTTGCGACCGCAAGACAATAGAAAATTGTCTCTATTGCGGGCAAAATTGTTAAATTGAACTGACATGCTATTTTTGGGTTGTTTGGCTGCACAAAATTGAAATGACATGTTTTCTTGCGGTCGCAACCCATTCTATTGTGCCCGCAATAGACTACAATTTATGTAGTTTTCTGGAAAATCCAGAGAACAAAATTGAATTGATAGGATGTATTACGGTCGCAAGGCCCAGTATTGTGGCTGCAATGACTCTGGAAAATGGTACAAACAATTTAATTGACAAGTTTATTGTTCCATTTTCCCAGACTTTATTTTTTTTGTTAGTTAGGAGTAGTTGTAAATTGATTGTAAAGTAGGATATATATATATATATATATATATATATATATATTATATAATTACAATTAATTTTGGCTACAAAATTAATACTATTTTTTTTTAATATAGAATTTAGCTATTATCTATAATTGGTATAAATACTAATAAAAGAGAAGATAAAATTGCTAAATTCTAAAAGGATCCCATTTAAGATTAAAATGTGGTATTAATAATATTTAGTAATTTCTAAAGATTTTAGTAAATACTAAATATGTTTAAAGTCTATATTTCATAATATATATATATGTATTTTATTGACAATAGAAAATTGATCCATTCTAATTAAAGCTCCTATTAGTTGATATATATATATATATATATATATAGAGAGAGAGAGAGAGAGAGAGAAAGGCTAGGGTGCTCCATGGAGTACCAAATCGCTTGTGCTTCACATCCGTTATATCCAATTTGAAAATTTCAACGACCGATCTGAACCGTTGAACATGATCTACATATTGAAATCTACTTGGAGATTGAATTTTACATTTTTTTGAATTTTTTGCTATTTTTTAAAGAGGTAGAAAAGTTGCTAATCAAACGGTTTCTGGACCAACAAAAGTTGCAATTTTCCTACCTCTCTAAAAAATAGCAAAAAATTCAAAAAAATGTAAAATATAACTTCCAAGTAGATTTCAATATGTAGATCATGTTCAACGATTCGGATCGGTCATTAAAAATTATAAATTGGAGATACGGTGTGGAGCATTAGGAGTTTGGTGCTTCATGGAGCACTCTAGTCTATCTCTCTCTCTTTATATATATATGTATATTTAGGACGAGTAGTTTCTTTTTAGGGTTTTTGCTTGATTTGGACACTCATCTAACTTTGATTATATCCTAATGCTTACCTTTTGGTTTTTTAGAACTTGCTTATCACTCAATACCAGCTTCACTACACATCCTTGATTAAGGGAAACTTACTGCAACATAAAAAGGGATATGGACATAAAATGCATGAATATCCAGATTTGACCCTTTGACCATCAAGAAAGGAGAGATTTCGAGGAGAGACTTAGAAAAGAATCAAAGATTCAGGTTTAAAGATGCAAATGCAACTAGTTTCAATCATCAAAAGCTTTTCATGCACTCAAGTAAATCAAGATACAATCAACACAAAATTGTTCCAAGGAGCTTTTTTTTGCTTTTCATTTCACAAAGCAGCAAATTTACATCAAATTCAACTACTTAAACATGCAGATGTCCATTTCTTCTACACAAATTTGATTGAAATAAAACTCACAAGAGATGAGAAATGAAATGGATTTGAAAATAATGAGGTGAAGCGCTTAGCAAGTAGGGTTGGGCAAAAAACTCAAGATTCGTGACTCGCTCGTAACTTGCTCGGATTTTACCTCGTTATCAAATCGCTCAGATTTAACTCGAGTTAATCTGACTCGATCTGTGTACCTCATATAATTTACGAGCTGAGTTCGAGCTACTGCCAGCTTGCTCATTAACTCGCTCAGATTATTGTAATGCACGTATTTTTTTCTCCTAACACGACTTGTAATATGTTGATACCTTCATTTTAACTATTTTCATAATTTTCTTCTATTTTATTTTGAAATAAATATAGTCGATTTTATTCTTGTGTAATTAGCTCTAGTTAATGT
The DNA here is from genome assembly GCA_964058865.1 of Eleocharis quinqueflora. Lineage (NCBI taxonomy): Eukaryota > Viridiplantae > Streptophyta > Magnoliopsida > Poales > Cyperaceae > Eleocharis > Eleocharis quinqueflora. Next base: position 41,662 of record CAXKVX010001440.1, read on the forward strand.
TTCAATGCATAAACGATAGAATTTTGTAAGATTTTGGCAAAATGAATTGTAAATTCGAGCTGATTAATGAGTTACGATCCGACTCAAGTTTTTCGCAAGTCGAATACGGGTTGGATTTTCAGCTCGAAACAATACTAGTGATTCGAGTCGAGTTCGAGCTAGCTCCGACTCGCTCGAACTCGCTCGAACAATAGTCCTATTAGCAAGGGCTAAGCGAGTCCAATCACCTCTAGGATTTTTTGAATAACAGAAGGACATTTGATTGGATCTTTTTACATGTATTTTTAGGCCAATCAACTTAGGATTACATCGGATTCGTATTTCTATTGATTTTCTATTGCTTTTTTATTTCTTCTTCACTTGAGCTTGTATGGTCAGTTGTGCTGCATCATAGGCTTCGTGTGGTCCCAATGCAGAAGACATCTTTGATCATGGCTTTTGTTTTAATTCATCTTGGATCCATATTGTGCTATTTGGACATCAATTCATGTGCTTTCACCTTATGAGCTCCTATAAGATCCTCATTGTCCTTTGCGGGTAAAAGAGTGAGTCGACGATCTTTTTAGGGGTATAAAAGCTCATTAAAATCATTTGGATCAATTATTTTAACTATTTATTCCTTGCCAGGTCAGCAAATTGGGCTTAAGTTGTTTAAACGTCAACTGAAGTCTGTCAAGCTTCATTCATGCTCAATTGTATTGTGAGACTATTTTCATCTCCTCATTCACCTAAACATCACACCAAGTGCCTAGACCCACTTGCCATCAACTATAAAAAAGAATTGAGTGCAACCATCGAAGCACTTGTTCCCAGACCAAATCAAGCATACCTGACATCGTGAGAGTTCGAAGAGCCTGCCAATCATCTTGTTTAAATTTTAGTGGCTTAGATCATCAAATTTACCAGGTGCTGTCGAGAATTGACTTGAACTTCATTGCTTATTCTTTGATCTTTGGTTTCATCGATGATTATCATGATGTTCTCCTTACTTTCCTCTTCGATTAATATATTACTGGCAGCTTAACTCAAAGAATGATGAGTTGAAGATCCATTGAAGACCTCCAGTTCATAGGAGACATCTTGTAAAATTCATGTATGAGTCATCCTTTGTATTTGTTTGTCTCTTCTGAGGTTTTGACAAATTTTGCAATTAAGTCTATGGTTTTACCTGAAAATTGAGCCAATCTTGTATCTTTTGCCATTGTTCGCATGTTTTATGTCTCGATATCTTGTTTTATTTTTTGTTTATTTTTAGACTAATAATTGACATTCTTGACGGTGCCAACACTATAATGATTATAAATTTTGACAGAATTTAACAATCGATTATGGATGACTTAAATACAATCTATTCCAAATAATGAAATAAACGTGAAATTTAGATTTTAAATTTAAAATCTAATTTTCACAATAATAAATAGATGTCCTTAACGAAAAAAATATATATTCATGAATTATCTTTATTTTTAGTATATTGGTTGTACTTTAAGGTGCAAAAGAAGTTCATGATTTTATTTTTTAATAAAGTTGGTCCCCTTACAGCCTTACTACAGCGATAGAGCCTACGTTGGCCGTAGCTTCTTATGACAAGGCATGTGTGGAGATGCAGAAGTATTGTTTTGCTATTGCTTCATTTATTTATATATTTAGGAGAGCTGATAGGTAGATATCATATTTGATATTAATTATTGATACCGATTTTATTTATCTATTTTTAGTTGAGTCATCATGCATATTATTTGAATTATTATGTATATTATTTTTTTATAATGAAATACTTATACATGTTGTCGATTTTATTATGCATCTTTAGTTGAGTTATCATATACATTATTTAAATTATAATGCATGTTATTTTCTGTAATAAAATAGTTATACATATTATTTTTTGTACTAAAATAGTTATGATTTAACATGCATTATAACTCAATTAAATATGCATAGTAAAATTATATCAAATTGATATCAAATATAATATTTACTAAACATTATCCTATGTTTAATCATTTCCATCCCGATGTCATATGTGTCATATCAATAATTCTAACAACATTTTTTAATTATTACCACTTAATATTCAGTGTTTTCATGGAGATAATGGTCCCTCTATTATTTTATGTAGAACACATTGGGAAGAGGGTTAGGTGAGCCCACTATATGACTTTTAATTTGCATCGTTGCCTTCTTCGATTACAGATAAGATTAAGATTACTAGCTTCATCTCCATTTCAGCCGACTACATATATTTTCCTTCAAAAAGAAAAAAGAAAAAAGAAACAATCATATAGATTTTCCTCCGTGCATCATGCATGGATCAGAAGGAGAGTTTTGCACCGCGGATGTAGTCTTATGATCAAGATGTCACGAGTTCGAATCGTGTAAATATATTTGATGTATTATAAGTTTGAAATTGTAACTCCGCGAATATGAGCTGTGATAAATGATTTAATGAAACAAAACAAGAGAAGTAATTGTTATGTAGCAAGAGAGAATTTAACGAATTCTAAAGAGAACTAATTGCATTCAATAATTGATGATCCTTACAAATGACAAACGGTCATTTATATAGACGACAAATATTTTGGTTCCAAAGTAAATAATAACTGCAACTAAGAAAGTAAATATATGATGATTCGATGAATAAACCTAAAATAACTACTAAGAAAATAACTAGCAGAAAATAAAGAAAATAATCTAGATAGCTTGGAATAAATTTCAGACATATCAATCAAGACAGGTCAAGATCACAATTTGGATATGTCTTGAAATCATTTCCTTCTCGGTTTGCATCAGGCTCTCGAGGTTGTTGAAAGCTTGACCTCAAGCTTGTATTTTCATCATAGTACTTGTGAAGATGTCTCACATTGAAAATATTTGAGATGTGCATGTCTTCGGGTAGCTTGACTCTGTATGCATTTTCACCAAACTTCTCGAGAATCAGATAAAGTTCAAACTTGCGACGAGTGAGCTTGTTGTAATCACCCTTCGGGTAGCGATCCTTGCTCAAATAGACCCATATGAATTTGTTAGAGTTGGTGTCCTAGATCCAGATCATATGTTTGATTGTTTAATTTATTAGTGGATGATTTTAAATCATTTTGTTCCTTGAGTTATTATATTTCGTTGATCATTTGGGTTGATGACCTGGATTGTAAAATGAAATAAATATGATTACTCTTAAAAGTCTATGATCTTGGTAATTAGCAATGAACACTAATTAACCATTATAAGATCAATGTGTCAGATTAGATGATGGTCATATTCTACATATCATATGATAAGAAGTTGTCAATGTTAATCACGCAGGTGTATACATTGGATGTATAGCACTAGACAGACCCAAAATGAAATGTCACATTAATTGTGTTACGGGTCATTGATATTTCATTTGTATCTTGAATTCTAAGGTTGAGATGTTTATATTTCCTACATTAGATATGCATATTGTTGGTGTTGTTCAACTCTCGCCGTAATAGAGAGTTATAAAGATAATTATTAATGTGTATGACTTGTGCGGAGGAACTATACACATCAAGATATCATTGCCCTCTATATGCGATATAGATGATGATATCTTTGGACCCCTTGATAAAGTTTGTATTATGTGCATGCAATATGATTATGTGATAATCGTATCATAATTAAACTTAAGAAAATCAAGAAAACTTTTATGGAGTTATATTTAGTTTGTACAAATTATATGTTATTAATACATGAACAATTTTTATGAAGTGGATATGTTATAAAATAATCCTAAAAATATTTAAAGTATGTGTGACATATTTTAATGAAAGAGGAAATTGAAATGAAGAGAGACATGGAGATCATGGGCTAATAAATTATTTGGAATAACCGAATAACTATTAGAATGTTTAATGGCTCATAAATTTCTAGCTAACGTTAATTGTACATAATTCATTGCTCATTAATATACGCATAAGTGGAGTGTAATGTTAATTGATTTTCAGTTAATTACATTTAATTCTCCTTGCGCATATAATTCTCAAAAGGAGTTTTTGGCTGTAAGACTCTCTTTCTTCTTCTTCTTCTTCTTCTTCCTCTCTCATATGTTGAGAAAACTTTCTTAAAATTCTAAAATTTTTGAAGAAGGTTTGAAACTAGAATTATGATTCTACTTGTTGATCTCTTACTGGCCTTAAAGATACAAGTATTTATTTAATCTTTCGACGAATACCTAAGAAGACTCGACATTTGAAGGGCTAAAGAATAACTACCATTGAAAGAGAAAGGGATAAGAAGTTTTTAAGCAAGACAATCCTACTTGATTTAATTTAGAGATCAAATTAAAAGGTATAATGTCGTTCTCTTGTTAATTAGGCAAATAATATTGTTTCTTGCACATACAATAACTAGATTATTTGTTTTGAGATGAATAGTTTTTTTTGTTTTATTCCTTACTTTCTAAGCATCAAAATCTTCATAATTCTCCAAACTTAAATTCTACTTGTCGGCGCCTTTTTCAGTGTGAGCCTTGTACTTCTTGTATGTTGCTATAAAGTTATGGTGTACTTGCTCGTGAATTTCCTGCAGATTACCATCGTGTGTTGCCGCATCCTTCGCACTCTTGCTCAGGCCTTTGATTGGTAACAAGTCGAGAGGGCCTCGGGGAATGAATTCGTACACCACATAAAAATAAGCAAATTGGATGGAATGGTTGACCGAGCAGTTGTACTCAAACTCGATCTTCGGCAAGAGAGTGTTCCACGTCCCGAATGAAGTCACTTGTGCTCGCAACATGTTTGCAAGGCTTGGTTGACTGCTTCAGTTTGCCCATCAGTCTGAGGGTGGCAAGTTGTGCTAAACTTCAACTTGATTCCAAGTCTAGATCATACTTCCTTCCAGAATTAACTCATGAATACTACTTCTCGTTCATAAATAATGAAACTCGGCAACCCATGATATCGAACGATCTTGGTGAAGAAGAGCTTGACAACCTTACAAGCATTGATGGTTGTCTTGCAGGCTGAATATGTCTATCACAACAAAAATATTGTCGTTCTTCTTTCAGGTTGTTGGTAAACCTACAACAAAATCCATCGAGTCGTCATGGTGCAGTCGAAATGGGCAAAGGTGTGTATAGTCCTTGATTGGTGTCGGCTCGTTTGGCAGTTTGATGTCTCTCGACATGTTCGGTCAAAAGAATCTTTCTCGGATTAGATGAAGTGTCTTCTCGACATCAAAATGACCTTGTTTGTGAATCTCTTGAACAATTGAGAATCGAAAGGATGGGTTCGAGATGCAGAGTAAGTTCCCAAAGAAAAGGTAACCATCCTGAAGAAGATAGTCATGTTGGATTCTCGATTCAATGCCTTCGATTGTCGGTTCCAAATCAGCATCTTCTCATAGCTCTCGGGAAAGTTCTTCGAATCTAAGAAACACATTCTTCATTGCCGACATCAATTGACCCAGCGAATTAATGCATCGGTTGCTTTGTTACTCGTTCCAAACTTGTGAACAATGATAAAAGTGTACTCATGCAGCATTTTGAACCATTTCGCATGTTAGGTTCTCAACTTATTCTGGTTCTGCGAAAACTTTAAGGCTTGATGAGCAGTAAGGAGAAGGAACTCTTCTAGGAGAAGGTAATGACGCCAATGTTGGAGAGGTTTAACAATAGCATATAGTTCAACATCATAAATCGAGTAGTTAATATGCGATCCTACTAACTTTTCGCTGAAATAAGCTATCGACTTCTTCTCTTAGGATAGCACAGCTCCAATTCTAATGAACGAGGCATCAAATTCAACCTCGAACACCTTGTCGAAGTTCGGTAAGAACAACACTGAGGAATTAGTAAACATGCTTTTGAGTTGCTCAAATGTCTTTTGAGCCTTCTCCACGCAAAGTTCTTGCCCTTGAGAAAATCAGTGATCAAAGCGGTAATTGAACTATAGTCTTTGATGAACCTTCAGTAGAAACCAGCAAGACCTAGAAAGGAACGAACTTCGCTTATAGTGACTGGGCATGGCCGACTTCAGATTGCTTGAACTTTGTTCTCGTCGGGACTAATGTCTTGACCCAACATGATAAAGCCAAAAAACACAAGGGTCAGGACTTGCTATAAGGTCGTTGAATTATTGTCGGGTTCCTTCACATGCTTGTCGCATTTCGTTAAGAATAGCTAGGATGTTTGCATCTGTCATGGTGAAGGCTTTGGTGATGAGAATATGTTGTGACAAGATATATTAGGACGTGAAAACGGTGATGAGATATGGTGTTTAGGTGGTTTCGGAGACAACTTTACGCAAGCGCGAAGGTGGTTGTCGAACTTGCTCTGATACCACTTGAAAAACTATGGGTTCAAAATCACAACTCCGTGAGGACGGACTGCGATAAATGGTTTAGTGGAACGAAACAAGAGAAGTATCTTCTATGTAGCAAATAGATAATTAAACAAATTCTAAAGAGAACTAATTTCATTCAATAATTGATGATCGTTACAAATGACAAGAGGTCCTTTTTATAGGCAACAAATGTCTTGGTCTCAAAGTAAATAATAACTGCAATTACGGAAGTAAATATAAGATAATTCGGTGAATAAATCGAAAATAACTAGCAGGAAATAGGAAAAATACTCTAGATAGCTTGGGATAAATTTCGGACAAATCAATCAGGACAGGTTGGGATCACAATCTGAATCTGTCTCAGATTCATTTTCTTCTCGGTTTGCGTCAAAACTCTTACAGAAATGTAGAAAAATTGCGTACAAAGTGGTCGAGAGTATCATGCATGGATCACACCTTTCAAAAAGAAAGAAAAAAACATGATCACAAATGAGTACTGAGTACAATGTCGGATGCCATACTTTCGATTGCAATTATTGTCATTGGATTAATTTGGACCATTGTGATTAATTTGGGAGGATGTCTTGAATCTTATTATTTTGTGAGGTTCGCTTGTCAGTCTTTTAATAGCAACAATTTGCCATAAAAAATATGGCAGCAGAATCGTGTTCGTACAATGTCCTCACTTATTTTTCAGATGAAACGTGTACTAAATAGTATTTTATGTTATGAACATTTTTTGTTAAAAAAATTTATATTTGAACTTTACAAAATTTTAATTGTTGTATTTTTATTTTCTTATTGTATATAAAAAAATTTATGATAAACAATCGATGTGATTGTGACCTCCATTAAAAAAATGTATAGCTTTGTCACTACTGTCAATATGTGTTTACATACATATTTTTTAGGAAGAAGTTCTGATAGGACTTAAAAAGTATAGCAATTATTTCATATTAGAAAAAGAATAATAAAACTAAACATGATATATAGCGAACATTGTAAGCAGAAAAAACATGAGCATATATTTTCATTCTAAATTCTAACTCATGAAATAATTTAACCAACCGTTAGCAGGTTTTTTTTATTTCTATTAATATTCTTACTAAACTTTCAAAGTGAAAACAAGAGTTTAATAATACTTTTATAATGAAGAATCAGCATTTTTTTTAATAAAAAAAATATTATTTATGTTGAAACGTACCATGTCCGAAATTAAATGAAAATTTGTTACATCTAAATTCTAAAGTGATGTGTTGGAAGAAAGTAATATTCATATTTTTCTTTTGTATAATGTTCCGTAGATATCACATTTGATACCAACTATCGATACCGATTTTATTATTCACTTTTAGTTGAGTTATCATGTACATTATTTGAGTTATTATGCATGTTATACCATAATTATTTCAGTACAAAAAATAACATGTATAACTATTTTATTACAAAAAATAACATGCATAATAACTCAACTAAAGATGCATAATAAAATTGATAACATTTATAACTATTTCATTAAAAAAAATAACATGCATAATAATTCAAATAATGTACACAATAGCTCAATTAAAAATGCATAATAAAATTGATATCAATAATTAATATCTACGTATAGCTCCCTTTTCTTTGTGCATTGGTAATGGAGATGTGGAAGCCTCTTTTGTCTTTTTTCAATTTAGGGATTTATAAAGTTTCTATGTATGGGGACCTCTCTCAGTGTAGGTGTCTATCAAGATACTGATGAATTTGAATTGAGTGGTTATTATTTTTCAGACAGCTATTGGAAACTGAATTTGTTTGAACTTGGAAATAACTTTAATTGATGTATCCTCTAAGCAATTTTCTATTTCTTATTTATCTTTCTAAATATAAATTTACCTTATTTCTCTTTCACTTTTCACATTGGTTAATATATATATATATATATATATATATATATATATTTTAAGGTAGATATGATCATTTACAAACTGTAAATCAAATATATGTAAAATAAATTTATTTATCCTTCTCGGTGAAGAAAACTGTTTTAAATTTTACATAATATTAAATCAAATATAAATTATTACTCCATGACGAAACCCAACTCAGAGATTAAATTCGAATCAGAATCGAATTCTGACCTGAACTGTTTCAAATTTCACCTGAATTGCTTTCCAAATTTCCTTTGTGTCTTTCATATTCCTAACATTAATTACAATCTAATAATAGAATCATTCTGTTATTTAGTTTCTTTGATACCAAGACACAATAAAGTTTATAAAAGATGTTCTTGTAATTTGTAAGAATTATCTTTTGATTGAATGCAATTTCAGTATGTTAAGAATTTCGAATACTCTGTGTTTGCTACATAACATGTTGCTTATTTCTTTTTGTTTAGAATTCAACTAAATCAGTTATTGCAATCCGTCACTAGAGAAGTTGTGATTTGAGATCGAGAATGTGTCACTTCAAGTTAAAGCAATCAAGTATTGTCTTCTTTTGTAAATTTTCTGTACCATCTCTTTCGTTATTTTGTTCTAATTTTGCACAATCATCCATTGCAATATCTTCGATAAACGCTAATTACTAAAACTAACACAACAATGCGATTGACAGTTTAAAAAACAAACATTGAAATCCGTTATTTAGCGCAAAAAAAATCCTGAGAGATCTATTCCGAGATCATTCTCTCACAATATTCAAATAATTGTTGGAATCTCTCATTTTTTATTTTGAATTAATTTATATAAATGAGAGATCAAATGCCTCTATTATTGTATGACTCTATTTAGCTTCAAAATCTACACTATTTATCAAAAAGTAATTGATCTAGATTTGAAAATTCAAAAAATATTCTTAATGAATGATGTGGATTTTGAGACAAAATAAAGTAAAAAAAAATCTCTGTGTTTGATCCCTCATTTATTTATTTATATATATCATATATGAACCAAACACCAAACATAGGAGTCCGAATCTGGTGCTTGTTTCCCTGTTTGTCTCGATCCGACCGCTCGATCGCCACGGACGGCTGTAATTTGATTCAGAGGGCAGATGCTTTGATCGTTAGATGAGTCTTAAACGGTCCAGATCGAAACAAGCACGAAACAAGTAGAAATTTTACGAGCAGCAGATCCGGTTCCAAACAGAGGCATAGCCTGTATAGATAAATAGTGTATCCACTTGCATCCCTTGGCACTCTTCTATATGATGTGTCTGTACCTAGACCATATTCTAACACTAATATCCAACAAAAACTATTATTTTTTCATTTAGTTGCTATAGTAATTTCTTAGTTAAAAGAGCGATACATGTTGAATGTCATGATAGATATTTTTAGAGAAAAGTATGTTTTTGGTTGCTGAATTATTTCATTTGATTCAATCGAGTTTCTGAATTTTGTTTTGATTCAATCAAATCTCTAAACTATTGGTTTTGATTCAGACTATCTTTTAAACTTTTTCTTGGTTCAGATTACTTTCTCAACGGTTGAATTTGGTTCATTTTGTCTCCTAAATTATTGACTTTATTTCAATATGTCCAATTATATTAGAAAAAATAAAGAAGAAATGAACCAAATTCAATAATTCGGAGGACAATTTGAACTAAGAAAACGTTCATAGGACAGTTTGGACCAAAACAAAGGCTTGAGTTGAGCCAAAACAAAATTTAGGAATTTGATTTAACTAAATCGAATAGCTTAGGAATATAAAACATATTTTTCTAATATTTTATCCATTTATTAAATTGTTTAAGTTTGATGTACTGCACTTAAATAATCTGAACGTTTGCGATCTCGTGTTCATAAATAATTTATATGTTTGTGATGTACTTGTTTTATCGGCAATTTATTTCATGTAGCAGTCTGTGATTTATCTTTCTATGATCTTTAACACGGGAGCCTACACAGTAATATTTACAGACCATCGTAGGAGAAAGAAGAGAATACTGTGACACTGTGTGCTTCCATTGTGCGGGGCCCACCGTAGCTTCCCGTTTTTCTTTACTCCGCATAATTATTTTAACAACACAACGAAAGAGTCGAGTCGAGGCCTTTGTTTTTCAATTTTAATGGAAGCTAGATAATGGATCAATCTACATCTATATGGGCTTTAGTAAAGAAGCACATATAACGCGCGTGCGAAACATGTGTAAAAGGCCAGAGGCTGTGAGAGAACATTAGTGTAGAAGGAAAGAGTTTGCCAGGAGTCTAATTACATATACTACATTTCACCTTTATATGAACAATTGTTCAATTGGAATTCTTCATTTCATTCCAAGTAGATCAAACACACATCATAATCATACATCATGTAAAACAAGTTTCGTTGTAATGCACATGACGTGTTACCGCAAGTTGGCAACTAAACTAGAGGTTAAAAATTAGAAATTAGAAAAAAAATAAGCTGAGCAACCCAAAAATTCTCTCTACTCAACTATTATTCATACTGGAGGTATACAAAGTTGATTTCTTCATGAAGTACTTACTCTCCAGTAACCCTGTTCATTTTGTTCAATGAAGAAAGCACCTCATTCATATCAGGCCGTCCGTCAGCGTTGAAATGCGTGCATGCTAGAGACAATTGCAAGACATTAAAAATCTTCTCTGCTTCTATCTCGCTCGGCATGTTCAAAGCAGGATCAATCATGTCTAGAACACTCTCCATCCCATTTGAAAGAGAGTTCTCCACAAATTGCTGAAGTGTCAAGTTGTTTTCTATTGTACCAGTGGGACTTCTCTTGGTGAACAATTCCATCATTAGAACTCCAAAACTGAATACATCCACCTTTGTCGTCACATTTTTCATGTAGGCGAATTCTTCAATCACAATAAGAGCAAAGAGTTTCAAAAACAAAGATAAGGATAGAGATAGATAATAAAACATTGCGTTGATTTGCATATATCTAAATGATACATGTGTTTGTGCCTTTGTGGTAATTTCTGTTTAAAAGACTTGACACATTGAAATCTTCAAACTAGTAGTAGTTTATACACAGAACCCCCCTCCCCCTCCCCCTTTTTGTTATAAATGTAGGAGGAGGCTTCTTATTCTCCCTTTACTTGTGTCAATGGGGTTTGAACTCACCACCTCACCTGAGCACACCTAGGGCGCTACCATTGAGCTACTAGGATATTGGCATTTATACAAACTTCTTATCTTCTTGAAGTGTGTAAACCAAAGTGAACAGTTAGAACATTTAGTTAAGTACCTTCATTTGGAGGAGGGATGGACTAATAAAGCTTGTGGTTACCAAAAGCTGAACTAACCTTAGTAGAACATAAAATTATGTATAATGATAACAATGTGAAACATGCATGTAGTATATACCTGGTGCTATGTAGCCAATGGTGCCTTGCAAAGCTGAAGAAGCAGATTCGTTGACCACATCTGACAAGTGGACCCCCAGCATAAGTGCAGTACCAAAATCACTCACGCGTACCTCCCAATCTCGGTCAATCAGTACATTTGATGGTTTTAGATCACAATGCACAATTGGGGAATCATACCCAAAATGTAAATACACCAACGCATTTGCAACTGAAATGCAAACCCTTAACCTCTCATAAATTGAGCTCCATTTTGCTCTGTTGGCACCATCAGAATAGATCAGATTTTCCAAATTACCATTTTCCATGAACTCCAGCACTAGAGCTTTGATCTTACGGGCCTCCCATGCGTACCCAATAACCTTTACAAGGTTTTTATGCCTGAGCTGGCTCAATGTGGATATTTCTGTGTAGAAACACTTATCAGATTTGGTTGGGAATTGTTCCAGATTTAACTTCTTAATTGCCACTATTCTCTCCTCATTCTCAATCCTTCCTTTATATACCATGCTTAAATTGCTACCACCGACTACATTATCTTTACTAAAGGAATTAGTAGCAACTTCTAGGTCATATTTTGTGTATCTTTTGAGGTCTGAAACAACAAAAACTTCATGGAGATTGCCACATTCTCCATTATTTTTGTTCTTTCTATTTCTCCTTAGAGATATAAGAAGAAATGCAAGGGCAATTAGCAAAAGAAGAGAGATCAGGCATAGAACAATGACAATGACAAATCCCTTTTTCGAGAAGTTCTTGCCTTTCTCATTACAAGTAGAATAAAACTTCGAACCACAGAGTGCCAAGTTTCCTTCTAAACTTGATGGACCCAAGTTTTCAAAAATGCCACCTTTGGGAACAGGCCCCACCAGCTGGTTGAATGATAGATTGAGTTGTTTTAAGCTTGTTAGATTAGACAAGCTAACAGGTATGTCTCCACTAAACCCGTTTTCCGAAAGATCAAGAGACATAAGATGCTTAAGCTCACCTATGGTTCTAGGAATCTCACCAGATAAATTGTTGTTTGAAAGGTTCAATTTTGTAAGCAAGTCAAGTTGGGGGAAAATGCTGGGGGGAAAGCCACCTGAAAGCTGATTGTTTGAAAGATCCAATGAGTACAAGTTTTTGCATCCTTTAAGAGATTCTGGTATTCGACCTGAAAATTGATTGTTTGAAAGATCGATTTCCTGAACCATAACAAATCCTCCAATCTCATGTGGTATTGCTCCTGATAACTTGTTATGTGAAAGATTAAAACTTATCTGCATGTTCTTCATGCTATCCATAACAGATCTGGGTATGGACCCATTAAGTTGGTTCAGTGAAAGATCTAATGTGAGGAGTTCCTTGAGTTCACTCATGGAACTTGGTATTGTCCCACTTAGTAAATTTCTGTGGAGGTCCAAGAGAGAGAGAAATTTCAGGTTTGAGATGGAGTCTGGTATTCTACCAGTAAAACTGTTCACTGCCAAACTAAGAACAGTCAGACTGGTCAGGTCCAACAGCTGAGATGGGAAGGGACCCTCAAGTAAATTGTCTTCTACAGCAAACAGTTGAAGTGATGAGAGCTTAGAAATATACCAAGGTATTTGTCCTGTGAATTTATTTCGACCGAGTTTCAGTTGGTACAACTTACTGAGATTTCCTATCTCTTGTGGTATCTTTCCTGACAATGAGTTGCCATGCAATTGTAAAATTAAAAGGCTTTCAAGTCCACCTACTCTCGGGCTAAGAGAACCGGTCAAGTTGTTTTCAGCAAGATCAAGGGTTTTGAGATTCTTACAGTTGAAAAGATCATGTGGTATTCTACCAGAAAGCGAGTTATTCCCAACAGCAAAGAATGTTAAATTTCTCAAATTTCCCAACCCTGTTGGTAGCTCCCCTGACAAATTGTTAAATGTCATACTTACATTAAATAATCGTGTGCAATTTGTGATGCTAATAGGAATGAGCCCGGTAAAGGAGTTGCTATGAAGCACCAACTTCTCAAGCTTGTAAAGAGAACCCAGATTAGAAGGTAATGACCCAGATAAATTGTTGTAGCTGAGAGCGATATATGATAAGTTCGTGAGGTTCATTAAGGAAGAAGGTATTGTACCACTTAACTGGTTCAAATGCAGGGTCACAACTTGAAGTGAACTCAAGGCACCCAATTCAGGTGGTATTTGACCCGTCAACTGATTCATAGAAAGACCCAAAAAGACCAACGACTTGCAATTAGATAGGGAAGAAGGAATCGAGGAAGTGAGTTGGTTGTCATACAACCTCAGTGCAACTAGATTTACAAGATTTCCAAGCTCCAAAGGGATTTTACCAGAAAAGCGGTTGCTGTAAATATTAAGCAAGGTTAAATTCGTACACTGACCAAGTTCAGAAGGTATGTTTCCTTCAAACTGATTTAAGAACAGTTGTAAGATCTCTAAATGTGTGAAATTCCCAATTTCTGGAGGTAACTTTCCTGTGAAATGATTTTCACTCAGGTCTAGAGTTTTCATGTTTGTTAATCTGGCAAAAGAAGGAGGTAATGGGCCTGACAAATCATTCGTAGAAACCACAAAAGCCGACAAACTTTCCGACAAGTTTCCGATACAGGATGGTATACTACCATTGAGTTTATTTACTTCCAATCCAAGTTCTAAAAGGGAAGTACATTTGCATAAGGTGTCAGGGATGCCTCCAGTTAAGGAATTGTTGCCCAAATAAAGCATTTGTAGGTTCTCCAAGTTCCCCAATTCGGGTGGGATATGACCCGTTAAGAGGTTTGCATAAAGGCTAACTCCAGCTAAATTTGGTAGCATACCAAGTTGAGGTGGTACTGGTCCAGAGAAATTGTTCACAGATAAATCAATGATTTGGAGAGAAGAGATGTTACCAAGAAATGGAGAGATGGTACCATTGAGATAGCTCTCGGAGAAGGAAATGGAAATGATAGAACTGGATGCATCACAAGCAATCCCCGACCAGTTGCAGTAATGGGTTGTATCTGTCCAGTTGGATAATGTGCCAAATGGGTCGTCTAAAATTGAGGCCTTGAATTCTAGTAATGCCTCCAGTTGCGTGTCAGAAGTAGGAGAGGAGTCTAGAGCAAAGGTTATAAAGAGGGTTTGTGGAAGAAGAAGAGTTGTAAACAGTAGTAATAACATATGGTTCAATTCCATGTTTGGTGAGATTGAGTGATAGTGTAGTAGCTCTAGTGGGAAGGAAAGTTGATATATAGATGCAACTAATATGCAAAGTAATCCCTCAACTTGATCTGATTTCACTTTCTGGTCAATGGATTTAATCATTTAAGTTAAAACCTCATAAAAGAATCCGTATAATAAGCCCAAAACTAACTAAATCGTAGTACAGAAATTACGCACACGGTTCTTAGTACAATAATACAATGTGCGCAAGGGACCCACCAAGCCATATGTGGGCAATTTACTAAAACAAAAAGCCATATGTGGACAAATGATAAATCACAAGGACAGGATGTTTCTTGTTTTATTTACACTAATTTCTCAAAGAAATGTACGAGAGGAATTTTGGGTGCTGAAGTCTACTGAGAAGGACAGAGCCACTAAGAAAAAAACATAATACATAGAATATTGTTTCTGTATGACTGTGAAGAAAATAAGAATTACATTTGTGATTTTGAATATTTTTTGTTTGATTCTGAAAAAAATAAGAATTACATTTCTGACTCTGATTTTAAAAATTTTAAAGACAGTTATGATTCTATGTTTTGCATTCAGCGTTCAGATGTGTTTTCTAGATGCACGCGTTCAGGAGTCGAGGTCACTCGAGTTGACAAAGCAAAAAAATTATCAAGTACCTTGAAATATGCGTTCACGTTTGAACGCAGCGTCTGAACGTTCGTTCAGACGTAAACAATGTTTTTTGAACGCGGTGTAAAGACGTGAACGCATATTTGAAAATTTTCACCATATTTTATCATTTTGTCGTTTATTTTTGCAGCGTGAACATATGTTTTTAGTTTGAACGCTGACCGCAAAAAATAAAATCATTACTGCAAATTTTTGAAATCGGAATCATGAATATAATTTTTATTTTCTTAGAATCACACAAAAAAATTCTTACACATAATGCCTTCGATTATTACGAGAGTAGAGTGTGAGGGATGAATAAAACCAAATAATATGAGGGACATTTTGCAGCCGACATGAAAAATGAGAAATGAGAAATATTTAGTCAAATTAGTAAGTTAGTGGCATTAGCTTGTTGACTAGAAGTCAACTTGGATTTCAACTTTCACTTTCAAATTTAAAAAATTAAATTAGTTCAGATAAGTCTCTGTTCCGTACAACTTCATGATTCATGAAGTGCATTTATTTATTGGCTATTTATTTATTTATTTATTTCAATGTCTGTCTTTGGTCGTACGCAATTTTAGTACCAGAAAGTTGATTTGATTCTAACGACGGCCTAAACTTTGGGAAATTTGAAATTCAAGCAATTGGTAAAAGTTCAGTTTATTATTAATAGAAAAAAAAATCGTAAAAGAAAAAAAGAAAAGGTGCAACGTTTTTTGGATTCAATAGAAAAACTAGAGAAATTTATGGTCCTTTAGTTTCTAAAGAAACTGAGCAAATTTCAGTTTCTTAAGTTTCGAAATTTCTACGATATTTTTTATAGAAGTGGTATGAGAATTTAAGAAACCGTAAATTTCTATCTTTTTTCTAGAAATTTTGAAAACTATGAAATTTATATAGTTTTTTTATGGTTGATCGAAAATATGCTGGACTCTTTCTGTATTCAAATATTTATTTTTGTTAATAAAAATGGTAAAAACCAATGTCGCTCATTTGGACTCCCAAATATAACTATTTAATATACATATATACACACACATATATAGAGAGAGTGTAAAATTATGGTACTTGCACAAGCATCGAACTTAGGTGTTTGAGACTATATATTTCGAATTTTAAAATATAAACGTCTGATTCGAACCGTTGAAAATGTTGTTCACACTAAAATCTACTTAGAGATCAAAATTTTCTATTTTTAAAATTATTTTACTATTTTATCGAATGAATGAAAAATGCATTGATCGAACGATTACAGACCTCTCCAATTTATTGCATTTTATTAAAATAGTAAAACTAACGTATTAATTCAATAATTTTGAACAATTATGTATGGCAAAAAATTGCATACTCCAAAATATGAGTACATGCAACCAAGGAGGTCATATGCTTATAATATGAATTTTTTTATCGAATTCCTTCTAAAAAAATTTGTAAATCTTGAATTCATTTGACGAAAATTCTGAATTCGTTCATGAACTAGAATATCTAGTATATTTATCTCTTAGAGTACGTGGATTTTTGCCATTAAATTTTCATACACTAAATAGTATTTTCAGTTTAGCATTTTTTTTTTCAACGATCCAAATATATCCAGTGTTTTTTTTAACATTGCCAGTACTTACCAGACTTTAAGTTTTTTTAATTAAAAAAACAAAAGGATGATTAATGCGTGTGCGATAAGCCGACGACGCGTGAGGTCATGTCAATTCACAGAAATTGCTGATTACATGGGGAAAATATTTGACTTTATAAGTCTCACAGTACGATGGCAATACGGACCCAATTCTTCTGCCGCGCAGCGCCGACGGATCGTTCAGATTTACTGTGCTGTCAGCTATAAACGGTTCTGATTTGATTCAGGAGGTCTGATATTATAAAATTTAGCTTGTACGAATCTTGATGCAAATTAAAAGCTAAAATTTGCTGCGCAGCACGCACAGTAACAGTGCCGCGCGGTAGAAGATCTCGTTCCATGGCAATACTAATAATACCAAAATGTGTAGGCCACAAGTCCACAACCACAATTTATATATAGATTCGTTTCAGACCTTATAATATGAGAAAACAGAGTCGTGCCAAGTTCAACTAGTCAAACATTTACGCGCGACGAAGACGAATGCACTTCAACATCGAAGGTTAGATCTTCACGTTATGATAATCAGTTGACTGTTGGGTGGGGACGGGTTGCTACTAACTCGTCACACGTTATGATAATCAGTATTATCCGCAAAGGTCAAGAAATCTGTAGATATTGCTTGCTCCTTATCAATACTATGTATAAAACCTGCAAAGTGTCGGCGTTTCAATTTTTTTGACATTTCAACACTTCATTTTGCTATTCAACTTGTATTGTACGTGTGTTCAGATTATCAGACACACGACACGTCATTAATTTCAATATAAATCATTAATAACATTATCAATACTATATATAGAGTTTGCTAAGTGTCGGCGTGTCTAATTTTTCTGATACTACGACACTTTATTTTACTATTTAACTTGCATTGTACGTATGTCCAAGTTATCGAACACACGATACTTCATTAATTTTAATATAAATCATTAATAATATTAATTTTACGCCATTAATGTTCCCACATTCCTCATTTCATATAAATTATCATGCTTTCAAAAAATACATAAGAAAAATGTATAATATTTATTATTATATCTCTAATTTCAGTGAAATAATGTTATGTAACAAAAAGATTGAAGTTAGTATAATTGTATTGTTTATTTTTCTAATATAAAATATTCTTTTTTTAAAAAAAATCAAGAAACGGCGATATGCCGCGATGCTCTAGTTTCTATGTTAAAGGATGACAGCTCAAGTTCAACCCCAACTGAAATACAGTCTCCTGCTCAATCATTTTATATAGATTTTATTGAAGATAAAGACCATATGTCCAACAGTCCAAGTGATATTTGATGGTGTCTGATCGAGTTCGTATCTGTTGTTATTCTCGAGGATAAATTTTCTGATTCGTTCGTCAGATTTTTACGTAGATGAACGTATAATGCAGATGGACTGTATGAAGCCCGATATATTATATTTTTTATACGTTAGATAAAAAATAGATGGTCATATCCGAGAAAAATAGAATCTTATTATTCCCCAAAATAACAGCAGATATGAATTCGTGTCTGGTCAGCTGATGTAACTTTTCGGGTAAATTTCATGATAGGTTGGTAACTATAATTAAAAGAAGAATTATTAAGGAAATTTAGAATAAAAAATATGCACTTCAGATTAGTTTTATTAATTTTTTTGGAAAAAATGGCATACTCCACTTTATCCAACTC